>CAUYQG010025768.1:0-21954 GCA_963574415.1 Tarsius wallacei
ATTTTTTTTTAATTTTTTTAATTTTATTTTTAATTTAATTTTTTTTTTAAAATTTTTTTTCAAAATAATTTTTAAAATTAAAAAAAAAAAAAAAAAAAAAAAACCATAAATTTTTTTTTTTTTTTTTTTTTTTTTTTTTGAGTTGGAGTCTTACTCTGTCGCCCAGTCTGGAGTGCAGTAGCCACTCGCAGCCACTGCAGCCTCGACCTGCTGGGCTCCGGTGATCCTTCTGCTTCAGTCTTCCAAGTAGTTGGAACTATAGGCGCGTGCTACCACGCCTGGCTAATTTTTTTTATTTATTTACTGTAGAGATGAGGTCTCGCCAAGTTGCCCAGGCGGGTCTCGAACCCACAGGCTCATGCAATCCACCCACTTCAGCCTCCAAAAACCCGGGATTATAGGCTGAGTCACTGAGCCCGGCTTAGAACTTCATTTTTTAAAAGTAAATAAACTCGCTTTTTATAACAAAGATGGGGGGGCAGTTAACTGAATTTGTCTCCCCCCCCATTGTTTATAGGAGAAAATTCTTTTGTAGATTGTTAATTAAGAGACTATTTTTTTGTCTCTGAGTAGCATTTTGGCCTAGCATTAGTGTAATTGATATTAATGGTAAATTCATAGAAAATTTTTGTAGCCTGGGGTGTTCATAGAATTCCTTTTATATATTTATTTCCACAAACATTCCACATACCATCTTTGACATACCATTTTTTGACATGCTTGAACCTTCTATTTTTGTCCTATATTTTCTTTCTTTTAAATAACCAGTCATTCTATTTCAGAACAAAAATGTAACATACAAGACCCTTTCCTATACAAAATTATTTCTCTTTCCTTTATCCTTTCCAAAAATACACCTTTAACCAACAAATTTCTTTCCATCTTTCCTTTGCTTTCTTGTGTTCCCTTTCACCTTTTTAGATAAATTTTTACATATATACTTTGAATTAATCTTTAGTAACTTTTGATTAAGGTAAGGATAGGTTTCCAACATGGATAGCCAGGATCAAATGGCTGGCATCTGTGTTAATTAAGAAATTAATTTGGATTTCAGCACCCTAATATTCACCTGGGGATTGTTGGGGTGATGGTGAATCAGTGCCAGACACTTTAGCAGATTTCCAGGCCTCCTTAAATGGCCATCATTTCTGAGTCACGCACTGCTTCCCAATGGCTCTTTGGCCTGCACAGTGGAAAAGATCCAGGAGGTTTAGGCCTCTTTGGGGCAACTATGCTTTTAGTGCCCCTGTAGACTGTACTTTTAGCAAGGGAGATCATCCCCTTAACAGGTTCATTCTTACCAGGTCTCTGATGGGCAGTTGGAGTTTTTTTGCTAATTGTGACTGACAATTGGGGTGCGTCTTTGGCCCTCTGGTTCTGCAGACCTCCATGTTGGTACCCTGCTGCTTTTCTAATGTCTCTGCTGAGAAAACTCTCAAAAGTTCTTCTTTGATAGGTTACACAGAAGGTAATTTGATCATTTCTTTCTGTAACAGTCTGATGTAAAACCTTTAGAGTGAACAGACCGCATGGATGTGAAATTATCTGTCCTGACTTATTTCTCATTATGAACAGGCAAATTTGTTAAAAGCTCTTTATAAATTGCTAAATTACAGTCTTAGTGGTAAGGTGTGGACAATTAGGTGAGAGTGATCAGTTCCCATGCTTATTGTGCTCACACAGAGTATCCAGTATTTTATCTGTCTGGAAGGAGAAGTACTAGGCTTAGTAAAAGTGACTTAACTTTCTCTTTATAGAAACACCTTCAGGGCAACCCCTTCCCACTGTGGGAACTTTTCTGTCCTCTCAATAAATCCTGCTTAAAAAACAAAAACAAAAACAGAAAAACTTCAGCAAGCCTGATATAACTAACACTAGTGTTATCTAACATTAATATTTCAGCACATGGTAAAGCTGGAAGTACGATTTTACTAGAACACTTGCAAATTTGGTTTCAAAAAGCAGATTAAAATTACAGTTCTGTTTTTTTGTGATTTAACAGGATTAATTAATTAACATGTGATCCCTTTACTCTTGTCTGGGAGGATTGACAATCCCAGTTTAGATCTAATTTAAGAGATGTATCACAGGAAAAAAAAAAAACATGAACTTTCATATGTTCTTGTCCCAGCCACCTCCTTGAGGGGAGACCAGTTAAGCCATGGTGAAAGCCTGAAAGAGCTTCCCAAGAACATGTGGTGAAGAGTCGGGGGGGTGGTGAGGGGGGAGGCTGTGCAGGAGGCATAGGCTTCAGTGGTGGTATTTTGACTTACTGCAGCTAGTAGGGGATGCCGCCAAGGGGGTTATCAGGCAGTGAAAGAAAGGAGAAGAGAGAGGCTGGGGGCCAGGGTTGGGAGGAGAGACACTGATCCCTCCTCTGCAGGTAAAGGCGGAGGGCTAGAGGAAAGAGCAAAAGGGGAAGTGAATGGAGGGTAGAGGAGCAAAAGCAGATTATGAAAGGAAAAGTTAAACTGGCTGGGTCAGCATCTGAGTTTTTAGAGGGAAACAGGAAGGAGATAAAGTGATCAAAGAAGGAGTGTGGGAGTACTCAAGGGGTCCGGTGCACCAGTTTGCAAAACTTGGGCCATTTGCCCTTGTGGCGGCAATAGAGGGCAAGAAGGAGAATTCCTGAGGCAAGAAACTCACCTTGGACCTATTTCCTGGTCACCTAGCCAGTTTTGAGGGGATGCTTAGGGCAGATGCTCCTCTTTAGTGAGAGGGTCCTGAGACTGAATGAAAAGACATGCCAGTGGTGAGTCCTTGTTTTTACAACTGATTGAGTACTCCCCATTATAGAGATCTAGAAGGCAGAGAGAGAGAGAGAGAGAGAGAGAGAGAGAGACAGAGACCTAAGAACCACATCTGAGAGGGCCAAGGGAGAGAAAAGACCAGCATAGGGTGGAATTAGACGATCCAGTGCCTATGCCCAGCATAGGGTAGAATTAGAACGCAGAGGGCTCAAGGTCCCAGAATAAAAACAAAACAAAACAACAACAACAACAACAAAATGTGGGCAGCCTCCAAAGGTCCCCTCCCACTGTGGGAGCTTTTCTGTCCTCTCAATAAATTCTGCTTTCAATAAAAACAAAAAAACAAAAAAGCATCCACACCCTCAGCTGGCATTCCAGGCAGAGGGTCGGTGGAATTAGCCTGTGTGTGTGTGTGTGTGTGTGTGTGTGAGAATGAGTGAGAAAGTGTTCTCTGTCTCCTTGACCCACTTGAGACAATGCCTTAGCTGTCTTAGCCCCAGGCCCCAGTGCTAGTGCTATTCCAACTTGCGTGTTTAGGAGACTTGGTACCAAATTTTTTCCACATAGGGTCCCAGATCCTAGTGTGCTTCCCAAAACAAAAGAAAAAGAGTGACCTCTCAGAGTGGCTATCAGGATCTCCTTCCTGACAAGATAAACAGTAGAACTCACCGAAGGTGGTGTTTTGTACTAAGAAAGGCTGAGGCAATGTGGGGCACCACTCATTGTAGCTTGTCTTCAGACAAAAAAAAAAGAACATATTAGTGACAGATAAGAGCCTGGTACCTCACCTCTCACCTGGTTGGGCATTTGCAGTCTAGGACCTTCCTTTGGGGGCCTTCTTGCCTTTCCAGGGAGTCACCTGACCAAGAGAGTCAATTGCCCACCAAGATCTAGTCTGGTCCACGGAGAGTCATAGAGAGCTCAGCTACAGGTCAAGGTAGAGGACAGACCTTAGTCTCCCACCCTAACAGCAGCAGTAGACTGCCTTTCCCTGAGACCTTCAGACACACCAGGGGGCTGCCCTGGCCAGAGCCATCAGTTGCCGCCAACTTCCAGCACAGTCCACAGGGAGACACACCAAGAATATTGAGGCAAATCCCCATTTGGACCACCAGATGAAAGGGTAAACTGAAGTGAGAGGTGGACCGAGGTGTCAATACCGTGGAAATAATGCAAGATTGCAATCAAGTAAGAAGTAGAAGGAAGTAAAGTTTATTATTCACCTTCCACAGATTGGAAAAGGAGCCAACACTCAGAGGCAAGTGTGGCTTCGAAGGACCAAGAACTGGGCATATTGAAGGGCCTTTGGGGTAAGGAAGGTTTGGGCCCTGAAGGGTCTGGGCCAAAAGGAATGTCCAGGGCTGCCAGGTCTTTGATGTTGATTGTAGCCACCTGAGTCTTAGATTTTGACATTGCCAGACATTAGCATCTCATGCCCTCAAGTGGTGGGCTAGATTGGAGGAGACAAGGGAAGGGATTTTTCCTGCAAGAGACCTGTCCAATTTTTGCAATCCACAAACTCCTTAGCAAAAAAGTAGTCTGTTATCATTTCTACGTCTTTGGCCAGCTAAGGGTTGATCTTTGACCTTCTGCCTTCAACGAGGAAACTGAAAGTTTCTTAGAGATTATTATGCTAAACCATGAATTGAAAGGTTGAGCTGTCCTTGTCTTGTATCCGATGGAGGTTTGTCAGCGGGTGGGGTAGGCTGCCAGCTTGGCCTGCAGTAAAATGTCTGAATGCTTCCTAAAACCTGCCTATTAGAAATTTATCTATCTATGTTTAATTTAACCTGTGCTAGATTCAAATACTGTTGATCTCAGCAAAAATGCCTATGTTGAGATAAAATACGAACTAAGTTTATTCTAAGTTTCTTGGGGTCCCTCCTTTCACCAGGCATGTTGGTAGTAGTCCCAGCTACTTTGGGGCTGAGGCAGAAAGATTGCCTGAGCCCAGGAGATGGAGGCTGCAGTGAGCTGTTATCATGCCATTGCACTCTAGCTTGGGTGACAGAGTGAGTCCCTAACTTAAAAATTAAATTAGTGTCTTTTGTAATCTTTTCATTTTTTATAAGTGCTTTTAAGAAGGAGTTGTAAATTACCTTCTGTCCTATACAGGGGGGACCCCAAAAGACCCAAAATTTATTTATAAAAAAATTGTGTATGTATTCTTTCATGTTTAAACTTCAGTCACCTTCAAAGACTCTCTGATGAAGCACACCTCTCAAGACACTTGTTACATTGCTCAAAACAGTCTTTGAACTCATCAATTTTGATGCCTGTTCAGGAGCATAGGTAGGCTGGTGCCATGGGAATAAAGCAAAGAATTACAGAGGCAAAGTAAAATAATTTATTACACTTTCTAGGGAGAGGGTCTGTGCTAAATAAGCATGGTATAAGGTTTGAGGAGAGCATGTAGTTAAGGTTTCTATAATGGTGCTGGACTAGTGAGAAAAATCTCCAGCAGCTGCATTTTCAGGCTTTGATAACATAGATCTGGTGACTTGAGGTCAGAGGGTGACACATTTTATGACTCCAGGTGATAGTCTTGCAGTTTGTCAGGAAGGCTGATCCCATTCAATTATGTCATCCTGATTCTTTTTGGCTGAAAGACAAATTGGGAGTAGAAAAGAGAATCAGTACAAAGCTGACTTGGGAAGGGTTTTGTAAATTATCAATAACTGTCTCTGAGAAAAAGGTTCTGCCCTTGGCTAATAACTAGAGGGTAAATTAAAGTGAGCTACTAGAAAGACATAAGAAAGCTAAGCAATGTAAAAATGGCTGCTCTTTGGCTATATTGACTTTATCTTGGTCTTTTATCCTTTCAATGACTTTTAGTGCTTCTGTCATTTGTTTTTGTTTGTTTGTTTCACTTCTTCCAAATCATCAAAACATTTTCTGTTGTGGACTTTTTTTCATTTGAGGGGGGAAAGAAGTTATTCAGAGCAATATTGGGTAAATAGGGAGGTGGTACATGGGGTCATGCCATTTTGGAAAAAAACGGCTGAAAACTCAGCACAGTATGAACAGGTGCACTGTCATGGTGGAAGAAATCACCTGTTATGAAATGGGCAAATGCATTGAAAGAATCTTGAAAAAAATAAATAACTGGAGCTGAATGCAGCCTCTAACAATAATGCTAGCTGTTACACTGGTGATGATAGGTTTATAGAATACTTACCTATGTACTACAAGGGACCTGTCCTCCAAAAGGTAATTCATTTTTTGGGGTCCTCCCTTATATTTCTAAGACACACATGTCTACATTTACAAGTGGGAAAACATATTTTAAAACTAACTTAAAATAAGTATTTGGTATCATATAGTATTTTATGAAGAATCCTAATTGTACAATATCTGAATTGCAATTTTTTTCAGTATTTTTATGACAACAACAGATATTTGGCATGCTTAAATAATTTAAAAAATGATACTAAAAATTGTAATTTAGATATTTTAATCACTTTTTTGAAGTCAATGTACTGGATAGAATTATTCATGTACTGGTTCACAAATTGGTTTATGGTAGAGTGAAATATACAAGCTAATAGCCTTTAAATATAAAGCTCATGCATCCTGCAGCATATAATACTAGTGACACAAGATGCCAAACTCTGTAAAATATTTAATGAGGTTTATTATGAGCTAAATATAATTGACCTAGGCCTACAGCATTATTCCAAAAGGTATTGAGAACATGTGCCCATGGTAATTGAACTGAAGCTTGGTTATGCACCTATCAGGAAGACAGAGGTTACAGAAAACATAAATCAATACATGTAAGGTTTATATTGGTTTGGCCTGGGAAAGTGGATTATCTCCAATCGGGGCTTGTAGATCATAGGGAGATTAAAAGGTGTGCTGTCTAAAGAACTTGAAATCAGTAGAGAACACACCATTGTTGAGATAAGGGGCATTGAGAAAAAGTTTGTTGATATACAGATGAAGCCTCATAGGTGGCAAACCTGAGAAGGGATAGAAAATGTCTAGATTTTCTGTGAATCCCCAAAATGAGATTCTATATAGGTAAAATTTTCCCAAAAGATGACTTTGCAGGGTCAGACAATATTTTTTACTTCTTTGTCTGTTATGTCATGTTGTGTCAGAGTCAGGTTGGAAAGTAATCTACATTACATCAGGTTAATAAAAACTCAGCTCCCCAATACCCTCTGTCAGGACTTTGGCAAAAGGGAGAGAGAAAAAAAAACAAAAACAAAACAGAGTATAGTCTTCAGTCCTCTCTCTTGGCCAAAAGTAATTCTATGTTGTGACTGTGTGGGCCAAAAAATAGCAGAAGGTCTTATAAGGCTAGGAAGACTCATCTCTAGAATTGTCTGTTAGGGTGCAATCATTTCAATACTGGCAATGTTGGATTATGGGAGAAGGACATGCTTTGGATTGATTTTATAGCCAATTGTTTAAGGAATGAGGAAGTAAGATCTAAGGTTTCATCAAAAACAAACAAACAAAAACAAACAACCAAAAACAAAAACAAAAGAAAACAGTGGATTAGATCTACTTTGTGAACTGCCATAATCCTGTACTTTATTTGTCATTTTTCTTTTTTGTATCTGGCATAACTTTACAAGAGACATATAACGAAAACAGTTTCTAAGAAACGTAGAGGTAAAATTAGAAGATGATAAACAACCTAAGCAGCCAAAAATCACAGCATGCATTTTCGTATTTTCCTTGTATTTCTTCATTCCCACCGCTTGGAACTTCCCTAGGAGTTCACATATTAAAAGTTGAGTTTGTGGCTGTGGAAATAAAAACACATTGAGTCAAAAGCTGAAGAGTAGAGGATTCCATATTGGGCAGCCCCATTAGATAGCTTGTTTCATTTTATAAGGTGGTGTTGTAAATGATTTAGGCTGTTATAAATGATGCAAACAGATTCTTAATAAGACATTTTTATAAAGACATAAGAAAAACAAAATTAATATCTGAAGTAGTTTATTAACTGGTTTCCTTATAATTGGAAGGGCAGTTAGTTGAGGATTCCAGATGTTAAGATTCAAAGAATCTTGGTTCAAGAGGAAGAAGGCAACAGTAATCTGACAAGTTTCTCACCTGTATTACAAAATGTAAACTTCAGCTTGCAGGATCTTAGGGAAAATGCAGCAGCAATTTCACTGCATCTGTGTTACAAAAGTGGATGACAATTCTGAAAACATTAGTTTGGAGACTTTTAGTCAGAAAAGAATTGAGAAATCAATCTCAATTGTAGAAAATAATAACTCAAAAATAATGAACAAGTGAATCTAATGAAAGGTGTTCTATATATTGGGAAACATAATTTTGTTTCTTCAATCTTCTATTTCTGCCAAAGTCAAACCATAATAGAATCAATTTATTTGCAAAATAAGTTCTAGTCTTATTATACCTGGCCTTATTATTTGCATAAAGTACAGCAAGAGTGATTATTTGCCATATATTCTCTTTGTAAACTAGCTATGCTAGAAGTTAAAAAAAAAATCAGATTAGACCTTTTGAGCCTAGCCAAGGATTTATTTGCATCAGCAAATAACTTATGATTTGGGTGATTTTCTCTTTTCAAGGTCCCAAAATAACTTAGAGTGTTGGGGCCTGTTGCTAAGTGACTCTTTACTCCAGTCTGAGCAACAGAGTGAGACTCTGACTCAAAAAATAAATTGTGTTTCTAACCCAATTTAAGAATTTTTTCATCTATTGTTTAACTTTTTTTTTCCCAAAAAAGTAGCTAATTACCAGCAATAGTCCTGTAAAAAAGCTAACAAGTTACGAAGCTAGCCTTTCCTAGGGGCTTTTTATAGGCTCTTAACAAATCTCTGTCTCAATTCCTCAAGGCACTCTGTTCATATCTGAAATGTTATTTTAGTCAAAGCCTTGGTAAACAATTTTGATTTTGTATCAGAAGTATAGTCCAGGACTAAAGACGTGTCTGAGTCTAGGCTTCTTAACAGCTTAAAACCAAATACTTAAGTTTGCCGACAACTTAAGCAAGTACAAAAAGTATTCAGAAGCAAAATTTTATATCTTAACATATTTAGTAGAAATGGTATGGAACCCAACCCCAACAGATTAGGAAAAAATGTCTAAATTAGCTGTTGCTCTGTTAAATTAATAAGAAAATTTTCTCCATTTCTATTTTTAATTATATTCAAACTTATTGCAGTTATTCATTTAGCAGATGTTAGAAATTAGTTAGAAATTTTGGTTAACAAGTTTATTTTTGCTTGAGCAAATATGAACACTTTATTGGTGACACACATTATTTTTAACAAATTCATGTGATAAAAAAATCCAAATTTCCAATACTTACTTCATAGCAGGTGATTTTTTTGGTATTTTACTTTTCCTATGCTATTTTGTTAAAACATTAACTTTATTTAAAAAAAAACAATTTGTGTTTATTTTGTTTTATTTTACAGCCATTTGCTAGCATATTACTAGCAACATTTTTTTTTTTTTGAGTTGAAGTCTCACTCTGTCACCCAGACTGTAGTACGGTGGCTGGACTCAGGTGATCCTACTGCCTCAGCCTTCTAAGTAGCTGGAACCACAGGCATGCACCACCATGACTGGCTTGTTTGTTTGTTTACTTATTTATTTATTTATTTATATTTTAGAGATGAGGTCTCACCAAGTGGCCCAGGTTGGTCTCAACCCCCTGGGCTCAGGCAATCCTCCTACCTCCTCCTCCCCAAAGTGCTGGGATTATAGGTGTGAGAGCCACTGTGCCCAGCTGAATCTTTTTTTTTTAAATTACAGAACAGATCAGCAACTCTTTTCACGTTTGTACACAGAAAATGTTTCACTTATCTTTAAGTGGGGAAACATTGAAATATTTACAATAAAAAAGAAATGCAAAAAGAATACATTTAAACATTTTAATAATATTTTTATGATAGTGTTTGTCAAATTCTTTCCAAGTGTGATTAGATGGTTTCTTCAACAGCCAGCACATCCCTGAAGTAGATTTCTGACATACAGTACAAGCATCACTTTGGCCATTTTCTTAATATCATGATAATTGAATAGTTAGAATTCACTTCAGCGGTCATATTTTGGCAGGTTTTATTCTAGTCACTCATATATTTTGCAAATTATATTTATTTGAAACTAAACCATGTAATCTGTATATCCACAAAACAATCCTACATAAACTACAGGACAGTGCCACAGAAGGAATGAGTTTCCTGCCAGTCTCTAGGCATGCTCAGTGAAGAAAAATACAGAGCATTTTGATGCATGAATATCTTTCACAGTGACTGAGTGAAGAAAAGAGTGTTGATTCATATCTAAATATCCCTAAATCTATCAAGTACTTTTTTTGTGTGTATTTTTTAGAGAACAATAATCTTGGTTATATTTCAACTTTAATCTATGCTCTTGGGATTCTACTTTCAAAGGGTCAGTGATTCTATGAATCTGATTAATGGACATTCTTATTATCTCCTCAAAATTATATTTTTAATAGCTATTACTACATACATATGCCACCATGCCTAGATTTTTTATTTTTTTTTTATTTTCTGCAGTGATTAGGTCTTGCTATGTTGCCCAGGCTCATCTTGAACTCCTGGGCTCAAGTAATCCTTGCTCCTCAGCCTCCCAAATTGTTAGAATTACAGGTGTGAGCCACCACACCCAGTCAATGGCTCACTTTTTAGCTTCCAGCTTCTCACACTTTGAGAAAGTGGACATCCTAAAATACATGTGCTTATAGCTGAAGAACTGAAATGTCAGACCAATTTCAATGAACAACCTTTTGAAATGATTAAATGAACAAGTAAAATTGCTCTAAGTCTTATCACTCTCAAGGTGCTGTCTCCTATATAATATGATTTCTGAATGTGTCTCACTGAAAAATGTTAGATATTTATATTTATATTATTTTATTTTCTTTGAGAAACAAGAAGTATGAATTTCAAGCTATGAATTTAGGAGTTCCTGCTGGGCTCCAGCGATCCTTCCGCCTCAGTCTTCCAAGTAGCTGGAACTACAGGCGCACGCTACCACGCCCGGCTAATTTTTTGATTTATTGTAGAGATGAGGTCTCACCAAGTTGCCCAGAAGGGTCTCGAACCTGCGGGTTCAGGCAATCCACTCACCTCAGCCTCCCAAAGCACGGGATTACAGGCTGAGCCACCGAGCTCATACATTTTTAGATGTTTTCCTTGTATAAATTCATTCTCCTTTGGGCATGATGTAATTTAGTCTTCATGGCTAAATTAACACCTCTTTATAACATGTCTTCTTTTTGTTTCCTGAATTCAATCAGACTTTTGTTAATAATTTCTACTCTTTTGAATGTATCTAATTTGAGTTTGATATCAACAAACTGTTTTATATTTTTTTATACTTTTAAATAATTTTCTACCATTATATATTACTTGCACATAATTTTAAAAATATATATTTATCTATGAGTAAATTAAATTATTTCTGATATTATTCTGCATTTCTAGCAAGCAGAAACTTTGACTCTCAATAGCTAGAAAAGTGTATATATATAATATATATTGTTTGAATAATATATACAATAAATACATTTATATATTTTGTTTTATTTTATTTTTTACTCAGGATCTCACTCTGTCACCTAGTAAAATGGCATGAACATAGCTTTGATCTCACCATAACCTTGGTCTCCTGGATTTAGATAATCCATTCATCTTAGCCTCCTGTGTAGCTGGGCCTACAGGTGCACACCACCATGCCTGGCTAATTAAAAAAAAAAAAATTTGTGGGGATATATGTATTCATTATATATGTTATTCAAAAAAATATATATTGTATATATATACTTTTCTAGTTATTGAGAGACAAAGTTTCTGCTTATTAGAAATGCAGAAATAATTTAATTGACTCAGTGATAAATATACATTTTTAAAATTATGTGCAAGTAATATATAATGGTAGAAAATAATTTAAAAGTATAAACAAAATGATATATAACAATTTGTTCATATCAAACTCAAACTAGACACATTCAAAAGAGTCGTTATTTGCCCAAGCTGGTCTTAAACTCCTGGGCTCAAGCAATCCTCCCTTCTAGGCCTCCCAGACTGCTTAAATTACAGGTATGAGCCACCATGCCTGGCCAAAAGTTATTTATATTTAGTGTAATTTAAGTATCTGACATACTTGTATCTATATACTATGAACATTTTATCCAAATCACATCAATATTCAATTAATCTAATAAAATGTATCCAGTACCTCTTCTGCTCTTTTTGCATCTCTTCTGATATGTTGTTTCTAAAATTTTAAAATTATTTAAAAATAATTTCTAAAATTATATTTATATCTTATTTCTAACTATAGCTTATATCTAAAATTGTTTTAAATTCTATAATGTTTATTTTAATGTTTTTGTTTAAACTATAATGTGACATAGCTTGTTTTCAACACTTAAAAAAATTTGCATGTCATAGTAATCTGGTAAACAAAGGCATTCATTTTTAATATTTATAGTTTTGTTGTTTTAGTTACTGTTGATAAAAGCTGTTAGTACCTGTGTGTAGGATTTACTCTTTTATTTTTCTTATATATTCATTTTAATCTTCCTAATATTTCAAGTTTGAACACTCATAAATGAACCAAAATACTAAATACTAGTTACTAATTGTCAAAGAGGAAACCAAGGGCACAAATACAATCTCTTTCCTTTCAGTGTAGTTTAGGTGAAAATATAATAATATAGGCTAGAGAATTTTTCAGAATAATAAATTGACACCTTTAATTCATTTTAAAATTATAGCTTATATTTAAACAAATGTTACATGTATATCAGCTTATTATTAAAAATTACATTGATTATATATAAATTTCATTTCTTTGGATTCTCTGCTTTCTTATATTGAATTGTTAGTCATATAAATTAAAACTATATGTGTAAGCCATTATAGTGTTTTTATAATTTTATATCATTATTGTATAATGTTTTTATGTTTTATCAAGATCAAAAATTTTTATTCCTCATTTAAAAATATATTATATATTTTTACACTATTTCTCCTCTAAATATACTTTAGAACCAAACTATTAGAACTTCCAAAGAAAACATTCTATTGGGACTTTGATTATGATTCAAATGACCTTGACAAATAGTAAGTAACAGACTGACATTGAAAAAATACTGAGCTTAATTGTACTATACCAACGTAAGGTATTAACAGTAAGGAAAGGGCCTGGGGTACATGGGAACTATCTGTACTATTTTATAATTTTTTTGCACATCTAAAACTATTCAAAAATAAATAATTCACTTAAAAGTGCTAAGTCTTTTGATGAGGAAATATTCTATGTCTGTCACATTTCTGGCAATTTTAAAAAATACATTTTGAAAAGTTTAATAATTTCTATACATTTAAAGTTGAAAGTTATTCCTAAGTCTTTTGTTGGCATTATATATTTGTTCTCATGATTTTAAAAATTGGCTACTTCCACAATAAGAGAAAATCTCAAATTTATGTCACTTGAACTTCTGCCTATCCCTTTTTAGAATTTTATACAGTGGTTATATTAATTTTTCAATTGATTATCTTGGATTTGCTTGTTATACAGTTGCATTATCTGCAAATAGTGGCATTTGCAGTATTGTTTTCTAATATTCATGCCTCCTCTTTGTATTTTATTTTTATTGAATCAGAAATAATTTCGAGTACAATTGTAGAAAATAACTATTGCATTTTTGTCTTATTCCTGATACTAGTGGAAGTATGTGTAGGCATCTCAATTGAATGGATGCATGTATATTTCTTTTATTCCTATCTATCTTAATGAATACAAAATTTGATCCACTTCCATAATGTAGTGAGAATATCCTTTGGTCTTTCTTTTTTGATTTCTTACAAAAGTGAAGCCCCATGGTAGATTTCTTACTGTGGAATAAATCTTTGCATTCCCGTAAAACCTAATTCGCTATATTCTATTATTCTTTAAGTGCTGATTGTCTGGAGGATTCTATTTGATGGTGTTTGTGCTAAGAATTTATCATTTAAGCTAGGTGCGGTGACTCATGCATGTCATCCAGCTCTTTAGGAGGCTAAGGCTAAAGGATTGCTTGAGCCCAGGAGTTTGAGACCAGTGTGGGCAACATTGTGAGACCAAATCTCTACAGAAAATTAGCCGGGTGTGGTGGTGCACATCTGTAGTCTCAGCTACTCAGGAGGCTAAGTAGGAAAGATCACCTGAGCCCAGAAAGTTGAGGCTGTGGTGTCATGATTATGCCACTGCACTACAGTCTGGCAACAGAGTGAGAACCACAGCTCAAAAAAAAAATTATTATTTGATCATATGTTTGCCTTTTATTTTTGTGTATATGTGGTTTTGCACATTTGTCTAATTTATATTTGGGTTTCATCTTCTACAAAGGCCTGTAACTTTGTATAATTTAATAAAATACATCAATTTTAATTATATAAATTGACAAAAAACAGGTTTGTAGTCATCATTAATGTCAAGATATTAAACATTTCCATTACTCCTCAAGTTTTGCTCATGCTTCTTCGCAATCAATATCCTCACCCCATCTCAGACCTACTTAACCCGTCTGCCTTTTGTCACCGTAAGTTTGACCCTTCTAAAATTTAATGTAAATGGAGCCATGCAGAATGTAAATTTTGGTGTCTGATTTCTTTCATTTATTTTTGTTTTTTCTTAGTTGGCAAATAACACTGTATGTTTTTATCATGTGCAGTGCTTTGAGAATTAATCATGTGGTTCATGTGTCATTAGTTCATTTTTTTTATTGTATAAATATACCACGAGTGATTTACTTATTCAGCAGCTGTGGAAAAAATTTAGTTAGTTGATGAGACTTTTATAAACTTTTACACTCAGGTTTCTGTATGGATGTATTTTTATTTCCTTAGGATCAATACCTGGAAGTAGGATTCCTGGGTTTAGTATTGCAAGTACATAGTTAACTTTATAAGAAACTATCAAATTACATTCCTATTAACAACATCAAAAAGAGCCAGTTATTCCAGATCATTACCAATGTGTGGTTTTCTGAGTCTTTTCAATTATAGCCTTTCTAGTAGCAGCCTCCATTATAGTCATATTTTGCATTTCCCTAATGTTGAATGATGTTGTTAATCTTTTCTGTTGCTTATTTGCTATTCATATATCTTCATTGGTGATATTTCTATTTAAGTATTTTGCCTGATTTACTTTGTTGCTTTTTTGGTACCAGTTTATATTTAGATTTAAATGTTCTTTATATACTTGGATAAGTATTCTAGTGTTACTCATTTTGCTCCTAATCTGTGGCTTGTCTTTTCATTTTTCTGACTTGTAATGACTAAAAAGCAAAGAAAACTCAGGTCACAAGAGTTTCTTCTGTGTTTTCTTTCTGGAAGCTTTATAGGCTTAGTTTTACATTTAGATCTTAGTGACCTGGGTTAGGCAAGGGTTTCTTAGATAATGCATACAAGCATGAACAGAAAAAAAGAAAGAAAATATATATAAGACTTTTCCTTAAAACAATATAATGAAGGACACAATGGTGAAGTATCTTTAAGTATCTTTAAAGTATGGAAAAAACAAAAGAAAACTAGCAATTTATTTATTTATTATTAGCAATGCCTAATAAGATATTTGCAATAATAAAGGTAAACTTTTTTTCAGGCATACAGAAGCTGAATTTATCCTTAACAGAGCTGCTGTATAAAACATGTTAAAGACTTATGACAGAAGAAAAAAATATATGAAATAGAAATTAGGTCTTTATAAAATAATGAAAATCACTGGAAATGGTTAAATATGAGGGTCAATATAAAATACATTTTTCTCATTTTATAAAATATTTTAATCAGGTAATTTACTATTTAAAGCCAAAAGTGAACTGTGTAGTTTATAACATGTGTATACATAAAGTTCATAGCAATAGCAGAAAGTCCAGGAGAGAAGAAATGGAAGCATATGGTTGTAAGTTTCTTATACGATATGTAAAGTACCATATTACTCAAAGGTAGACTGTGCTAAGTTAATAAAGTATTCTATAACCTATCAGTGACCACTGAAAACACAAAATAAATAAGTGTATTTAATACACTAATTAAATAAATACAATAAAAATCATAAAATATGTCTGCAAACAAACTTACACCTATAAGCACAAAACGTGGAACTGGAATTTTTATGTGTTTAGACATTTTTAAAATATAGAATTTCAATGGGTGTTGAACCAATTTGTTAAAATATCAAAATAAAATATCTTCTTATTAGTGTGTAGAACTGCTGATTGACTTCAGGAATCATGGAAATATACAAGTCCAATTTCTGCAAATACCACTGCATAATATGAATGAAAAATTATATTGTGATTAATTACCCACAGCCAATGAGGACCTTCCTCATTTGAATTCATGAATCTTTGTAATTCATCTTTTTTTAGATAGTATAGGCATTAAAACAAGGATCAAAATAAGCTGAAATTGAATTTTTGTTATTGTCAAGAAAGAAACAGACATTATAAAAAATAACAGTGTATGTTCAAACATATTATTCTTATTAAAATTGTATTATTAATAAGTATATTTACATTCTGAAAGTTTGCTATGTACTTGATATGTAAGATGAACTTTAAAATATATACATTGAGTGTTTCATCTTCATATTATTTTAACTCTTTATTTTTATTAACCTATAATGTTACAAAGTGTAGTATCTACTTTATACTTTCACAGATATGTTTTATTTTGTTACTTGTAGTAATTATGTTTTACATAGTAACTTACATGCATGTATAATATAAAGATATATACTTTATACTATTACATATTGCAACTTGTAAGAATTAGTATTATGTAATATTAGTTACTTAGAGAGCAAAACAAATAAACATAGTGAGGTTTTAATGATTAGGAGGCTAGTTCTAAATGCATGGTCCCTTCTGCTCTGAAAGTCAATATAACTGAATGTTCAAGCAAGAACTTCCAAAGAGAGATTTTCACAAATTCAGATTCAGTTTTAATTTCTAGCTATGTGAGCTTAGAAAAATGTAGGTCTTTTAGCCTTAATTTTCCTATTATAAAAAAGATAATGTATTAGCACTTACCTCAGTGAATTGTTGAAAGTATTAAATAAATTAAAATATGCAAAATAATTAGAATAATATATGAGACACATTAGTGCTTAAGACTATTACTACTGTTTCTACTACCAGTAGTGATTGCTACCACTTATTAGCATTTAATAAGTACCATGCCCTATTTTACAGGATTCTACATATATTAACTCACTCAATCCTCACAAACCAAAGGTGAGTATGCATGAGATAGATTCTCATTACTGACACACAGGGAAATAAATTTTATTATGACATTATGCTTGTGTTAAGTATGCCTTCTATTTTAAACAACAGGTCATTTTGGTCATGGTAGATGAATAGGGTAGTAGATTGGTTAAGATAAGCTTGAAAAAATAGTTTTCTATCATCTTAGAATTAGACTATCATGATTGTGTGTGTGTGTGTGTGTGTGTGTGTGTGTGTGTGCCCTTAACATCATATTTGACTATCAAGTCATATTTCCTTCATAAAATGATGTGAGTAAATTAGCTATAATATTTTTTATCTACTTTGAAATGATTTGTGTAGTATAAGAGTTATTTGGTTTTCATATTAAATATCAGAATAACTTAGAGTCAACTCTGGGTATGTTTATTAGCACAAACTAGTTATGACATGCTCTGAACCACATTTATTTGATCTCAAATGATAATGGAAAAGTTATAACCAGTCCATTCATAAAAGCACTGTACAACAAAATATTTTCAAGGCACCTTTGGGCATGCTGTGTGAATGATTATTTTCATTTCTATTAGGTTTTAGTAACTGTAGCCAATGACTTATTGAAAGCAAAGATCCACTGATCAATTTATTTTTTAGAAGTAAGGCAACAGAAACCACATATTCTCTTCAATTAGCATTTATTGAGCATCTACTTTTGTGCCTCGCACTGCCATAAATATTGGGCAGCCGGTAATGTGAGAAATCAAAATTTTTAATCTAAAGCAATTCACAGTGAGTGAGACAGCATAATGGCAATACATATTATAGGTTCTATAATATCTAGTGATATGGGAATATAGTTATGGATTTGAGGAGGCCTCCATAAAGGGGATGACATTTTAGCTGTATCCTCAAGAAGAGAGATTTTTATTTGTTTGTTTTCAGATGAACTGAGCATTCAATTTAGCAGGTGTTAAAAGATGCTGGATTGTGAAAAAACAGAGCACGCGTAGGAAATGGTCCGTTCAGGGTGATTTGAGGGGAAGATGGATAGGCAAGCTGAGGACCATCCATGAGTGGTTTAACTTTTATCCTACTATAAACACAATCAATTAAGGTAATTTCCATAATCAAATGTGTTTTTGGGGTCAACGAAAAAATATTTTGGACCCCACCCAGTGTCAGGCACTCTGTAGATCCTGGAGGTGAAAAACATAAAAATGTTTCCTCCTTTTGAGAAACTTACAGGGTAGTGAGGACATACCAAGGTGCTGTTGTCCTATGTTCTGACAATAGATGTTGAGGACCACTGAAATATTTGGGAGGTAAACTAAGGAGTATAGCAGATAATTTAAGGCTGTGGATAAAGGAAGGGGAGGAATGGAAGATTTCTGGTTGGGAGGTGAATTGGACAGTGACAATATTGAGAAAAGAATTAAAAGTAGAGAGGATGCTTCCCAGTTGAGTTTTTAAAATGAATGTCAAACTATTTTGTCATCACTGAACATACAGTGGAGCTAGTTAAAGTGATACTCGTCATAAATAAGGTTCAGTTCAAATGTCACCTCCTCAAAGAGGTTTCTCTGGCCATCTCACCCAAAAGAAATACTCTCTGTGGTCACTTTTTATCTCATTACACAATTTATTATTATTATTATTTTTTAACACTTTTGCTATCTGGAATTATTTTATCTATCTATTTCCTCCAACTTTTTCTGTTTCCTTCAACTAGAATGCTAACTGCATGGGGGCAGAGATATGCTATGTTCTGTTTCTGTTCACACTTTTGTCCCAAGAATAGCAGCACAATAGGCTCTTAACACATTTTTGTTCAGTGTTGAGTTGATGGATCTAAGAGAGGGCTCAGGTTAACTTGGCAATTATTGATGTTTAAGCACCAGGTGAGAGTGCTGCTGAGTGTGAAGTCAGTCCCTTTGTAATATATCCTTAGTCTCTCTCTCTCTCTCTCTCTCTCTCTCTCTCTCTCTCTCTCTCTCTCTCTCTCTCTCACTTTCTTATCTTTCTTTCTGAGATGGTGTCTCAATCTGTCACCCAGGGTAGAGTACAATCATGGCTCACCACAGCCTCGACGCCCTGGGCTTAGGCTGTCCTTCAGCCTCAGCCTCTTAAGTAGGTGGGCTTATAGGTGTTTGCCACCACACCCAGCTAATTTATTATATTTGTAGAGATGAGATCTCCCTATGTTGCCCAGGCTGGTCTCCAATCTGAGCTCTAGAAACCCTCTTGCCTTGGCCTCCCAGAGGGCTGGGATTACAGACGTGCCATTGTGTCTGACTTATCCTCAGAGTTTCTGATGTTTTTCACCCTCCCTCTCTCTTCTTCAAAGGGCAATTGGAGGTTACAGAGAAAGGAGTATCCAAGGCATCTTGGAGGTGGGATACAGGAACTATGATGCTGGTCATGTGTTACTCCTGGGTTCTGTTGCTCTGTCTTCATATCTGCGTCCTCAGTCTCTCCTGGACACATTGCAGAAAACATGGCCACTGACATGTTGGCATTTAATAGCTTTATCCACCAGAAGGGCATTCTGTAAGAATGTACGGTGCAAGGGTGAAGAACATAGAAATACTTCATGCCCTTGGGGAACGTTCAGCGTACTGAGGACATACCTAAGCCTTGATCCAATCCACTGTGATCGGTGCAGGAAGCATCATATCATGAGCAGAGTGATTATGCATCCTGTACTGCCTAAAATATTCCTGTTTACATTAATAGCACCCCTCTCATTCTCAAAAGTGCTCTAGTTTAGGTAAGAAGTTATACAGTCCTTCCATATGAACAAAATTCTCCCCCTGTAGTCACCATGTGTGTAGTTGGTGATCAGCTCCTAGAAGTATACTTGGAGTGAGCAGAAGTAAAAGGTGGCTGGAAACATACGATGACCAAAAGGTGGGAGAACCTTTCAGGAAGGACAATTGTCTGCATTTGTTCCTCTGTCTATGCCATCCCCCAGTATGACTTTTTTTTTTTTTGAGTTGGAGTCTCACTTTGTCACCCATGCTGGAGTGCAGTGGCATGCTCACAGCCTCTCCAGCGTCAACCTGCTGGGCTCTGGTGATCCTTCCGTCTCAGCCTTCCAAATAGCTGGAAATAGAGGCATGCGCGCTACCACACCAGGCTAATTTTTTATTTATTGTAGAGACGAGGTCCCGTCAAGTTGCCCAGCCTGGCCTTGAACCTGCAGGCTCAGGCAAACCACTCGCCTCAGCCTCCCAAAGTACTGGGATTACAGGCTGAGCCACTGAGCCCGGTTCCCAGTATGTCTTTTTCAGACATGACACCTGAAGTTAGGCAGCAGAGCCCTGGTGTACTTCAGAATTCACCTGTAAGTTTGTTGGTCTCTTGAAAAGCCTCACTCTTCTCCTGATACCACAAGGATGGGTTTGGATTGATGATGAATTATAGAATGAATATCCACCTGATGCATGCTATTAATTGTCTCCTCCAATTTAAAAATGTTCCTCCCCTGAAGGAATTCTGCACTGAATCTCTCACAAGTGAAATACCTGGTCAGGATTTCTCTGACAAGCCTCTTCTCAGCCTCAAGATAGAAAAGAACTGAGAAGTAAATTTAGGGTATCATCTCGGTCATCTCTTAGACTTTAATCCTTTACCCAAAATCTGTGGGCCTGATGGCAACTGAGAAGTATGAGTAAATTTCCAAACTTTCCCAGAAAATAACAAAAAGAAGGTGCCCATGGGTAGAACCCATCCACCAGCCACAGGAGCAAGACAGGAATCTTAAGACAAATGTAACTATCCCCATTCAGTTGTATTATTTTCTTAAACACTTTTCTACCTCCATTTTAAATTTTATATTCTCTGGTTTTGTTTTTTTCCTTTCTCTCATTTTATTCTCTTTGTCCTTTTTTTCCTATCTGCCTCTTTGGTGTCACATCTTCACTCCCCACTTATTCCTTTCTTTCTTCTCTTCCTCCCTCCTTATTTTCTCTCTGTTCCTTATTCTTCATTAACAGACATTAAGTGTGAAGTAGATTACCCCTGGACATAACTACTGATTGTGAGAAGACATACTCCTGGCTCTGAGGACACTCTGATACAATACTTAAGGGCCATGGCCTTAGCGTTGGCACTAGTAGGATGGTTGCTTCCAAAGGAGTACTATTCTTCCAAGTTACATTAGTAAGAACTCTGATTAATGGTGTAGTACTAGATTCTCTCCACATAGCTGTACTTGAAGGGCCAGAACTGATGGCCAGTGTGTCTTTGGGGCATGCATTTCCTGCTGCCTATTTCTTTCCAAAAAGCTTGCTGCCTGAGTTAAATACAATGCATAACTGCTTGATATTTGAGAGTATGGTTTGCCCACTCCCCAGATGAACATAGACTTGAACAAGGCCAAGGCAGTGCTGAAGTTGCCATTCCATAATTGCAAAATAAGTACAGAGAAGCAAGCAGAGAAGGGAGCACAGAACCCCATGAACATCTGTGGGAATCAGCAAAAAGATTCATTTGGAAAATGAAAAAGAAACTATAAAGAGATGTTTACATTATCCTGAGGAAAAAAGGCTATATTCACAGACTTTATTGTTAAGTTTAAAAGATGATTCATAATATATTTCTCTCTGGTGTTGCAGTAAAATTTTATATTGAAGATTTTGGATATATGCCTTGTGTTTGAGCTTCTGGCCACAGTAAATGCCATATTGTGAATTTTTGCTTATTTATTCAACAAATATGTCTTGAGGCACTTGTAATGTGTTGGCCACTAGAGAATACATGTGCTATACAGAGTCGACAGGACAGCCAGGTTCCTGCCCTCAAGGAACTTTTATTCTATTTATTGTAGATTTTAAAAAAAATAACCATTGAATCAAGGAGTGATTTAAGATTACTGAGTTTTGGTCGGGCTCGGTGGCTCAGCCTGTAAGCCCGCGCTTTGGGAGGCTGAGGTGAGTGAATTGTCTGAGCCCGCGGGTTTGAGACCCGCCTGGGCAA
>CAUYQG010025774.1:0-23358 GCA_963574415.1 Tarsius wallacei
CTTAGAATCTGTCAAAAACCTCCTTGCACTGATAAAGGACTTTGGAAAAGTCTCAGGTACAAAATAAACATGCAAAAGACAGTCACATTCTTATACACCAACAACAAATAGGCAGAGAACCAAATAAAAAACATAATCCCATTCACAATAGCCATGTTAAAAAAATGAAATAAACTCAGCATCTTCCTAACCAGAGAATTGAAAGATCCTTCCAACAAAAACTACAAAACACTGCTCAAGAAAATCAAAGAAGACACAAAAAAATGGAAAAATATTCCATGCTCATGGATTGGAAGAATCAACATTGCTAAGATGTCCATCTTACTAAAGGCAATCTATAGACTCAATGCAATATCCATTAAACTGTCAACATCATTCTTTTTAGACCTGGAAACAACGATACAGAAATTCATATGGAAACACGAAAGACCACAAATAGCCAAAACAATCCTTAGCAAAAGAAACAAAGTGAGTGGTATCTCGATTCCAGACTTTAAACTTTATTAGAAGGCTACAGTAATCAAAATAGCCTGGTATTGGTACAAGAACAGGCATACAGACCAATGGAACAGGTTAGAGATTCTGGAGGCAAAAACCTTAATTTCTCAACCAAGTCATCTTCAACAAGCCTCCACCAACAACCACCGGGGAAAGGAGAGCCTATTCAGTAAACGGTGCTGAGAAAACTGGCTAACTACATGCAGAAGAATGAAAGAGGACCCCTAGCTATCACCATACACAAAAATCAACCACAAATAGATCAGAGTCCTCAAACTTAAAACCTCAAACTTTAAGAATCTTAGAAAATGTAGGAGGTACCCTTACAGAAATCGGAATAGGCAACAAATTCCTGATCAAAATCACAATAGAGCCTTGCGTCTGAGATTTTGTCTCTTATCTGTTACTTTTCTAATCTTTTTCACTAGAAGTCAAGCCCAGAAATCAATATCTGTGACTCTGGCTGGCTTATTCTAATGTTCTAATTCAGAGACTCACAAGCACATATGTCCCCTTGACATGTTTATATTTTCATAGTTTGGAAGAGTGGCAATGACTTCTAGATTTAACATTTCTAGTACTTTGACATTTGATGGTTTGGAGCATGTGGCTTCGATGTAAGGATTTTTCCACATTTGCAGAGATATTCTATTTCCTACAGATTATTAAAAAGTATATTTCCTTGATCTTAGCTAATCTTCTCAAATAAACTCATTACATCCTTGACATCATACATTCATAACTTAAATTGTACTAAACTATAAGCTATGACATATTACTATTTTCAGTAGGTCAACATACTTTTGTCTCTTGAATTTCTATCAATAACTTTCTCTCATTTCTGGTATGTTATGAAAAAATAATAAATGTCTATTAAGACTTTAAAATACTTCTTAACCTATCAAACTTTTTCAAGAAACAGTCTGAAGGCAAAGATCTCATTTCTTTGACTAATTATGGAACTTTTATTATATCAAATTTCACTGAATATATATATATATATTCATTGAAGTGAACCTAAATAGGTCATTAAGACTTGTCTTTTCTTTGATCTTATTTATAGATTGAAGAGATATTGGAGGAAACTCTGACAATAGGCCTTGACATATCTTATAAAAATAATTTTCTGCATATGACAAATTTAAAATGAAATTTTTATATTTATGATCTTTAAAGCTGACTAGCATAAATTTTTAAAAATTTGATTAAAAAATTTGGAAACACACTATGAATAATTTTTAGATTTCTTCTCATACTATATTAGTATATTTAATGGAAATAATTTCAGGGTTTTTTTCAGCCAACAAGTCTTGGCTGAAAAAATGAGCTAGATTTCTCATCATTTTTACATTCTTTTGTAGATTTTTCCATGCAAGTAGTATTATTGTCAAACATGAGAGAGTTAGTTACTTGAATCAGAAATTATCTCTCCCTCATTCCCTTTATCAAGTCCATGAGATTAAAATGAAAATTACTCATTATTCCACACACAGTTTAAAGATAAGACATTATTGGCCTTGCTCCCTCAGCCCTGGGAAAAGTTCATGACACTCAAAGTTTTAAATTAAAACAAGAGAATACCGTGACTTATAAGTAGATAAAACCATGTCACTTAGCTTATTCTAAGAATTATTCTTAGATATTTATTGAAGATATATAGATATATACCTTTCCTTTAATAAGTGATGTTGTCAGCAATAAGTGTAGCTCTTATTATGGAAATGACTACACTATAATAAGACTGCTGACATTACCTTTTACAAGAAATGGTTGCAGGACTTGCACACAACAGACTCCGAGATGGCTCACCAGAATAAAAATTAGCTGAAGAGATATATCATTCCTCCAAATGTCATAGTGCCTCCAAGCAGCATTCCTAAGACCCGGCAAGTGTTTAGGTATCTAGTGACTAGGAATTTCACAAGAAGAAAACAATAACCTTGGATTCAAACTGGTTTTGATCTCATTTAACCAACCTACTTAAACAGCTATGAAGGAACACTTTCTCTGCAAATTCCAATTCCTTGGCTCTGCTATCAGGTAGGCTCTGCTATCGATCTGACTTGAGATTTCACTTTTAACTCCAGGGCAAAGACGGCGCAGATTAGCTTGTACAGAAAGGCACACGCTTGTTTTTTTGCTGTTGACATTTCACTTGCTTATTTCCTATCTCTTTGAAAAACTGACCTCCCAACTTTACCCTTTATCTCTTTTGTCTGTCCATTTCTGCTTCCCCCGATTTCTATTCCCTGGAACTGTTGATGTTTTTTCATCAGCAAGGACAGTCCTGACAAGCTTTCAGACTAATTCTAATATGAGCTAGAAGTGTATTAACAGCTCCTCAACCCACCAAGTCTAGAATTAGCTTTGCTGTTATGACCTGAGTATCTGGTCCTACAAGCTAAATTGCAAAACCTTTGCCCCAGAGGAAGACATTTTCTTTATTATCCTTGTCAGGAAACAAATCAGCCCTGGAGTGAGTACTCAGTAAAATGAATGTAGCCTGTCCTTACAGATTGGTTTAACTTGTACAACTGGTTTTCTGCTTAGATTTTTCTGTCTAGGGTGAATTTCTGCCCCACACATAGCTTAGGACTGGAGTCCCTACATCCTACCTAGTTTTGTTTATCTCCTTCACCAAGGAGATAGTCTCATCTTTCCTTTGTGTCTCTTTGTGAATCAGCTGATTACATGGAATCCTTGCCCCTGCCCCCACCCCAGACCTGAAGGACCTGAATTTAAATCAGATTTAGATTCAATGTAGGCAAACATGCATCAAGCACAACTCAACCACATCTCTTTAGGACTTTGCCAGACTGTCTATTCGACCTCATAGAGGTTTTTTCCTCAGATGTTTTGAGGCAATCCTCCAGGATATTTCTATATGACTGTGAAAGATTTTCTTCCAGGCTAATTTTTAAGGATGTTTGCTACAAACAGTCTTAATAAACTTGGAAATTAGCGATAGGATTTCCTCATGGTAAAGGCCAGATTTGTTTCCTAACCAAGATAATAAAAATAGTATTTCTTTTGGGGATAAAGAACTGCCATGTTAGATAGCATCTAACATGGGATAAGACTGAGAGTTTCCTAAACTCAGAATTCATAAGTTGTGACAAATCCACAGTCTGTCCAACATTCACCTGGGCAGACCCTTCCGTACTGCCCTCTTGGAGCTTGACAGGACAGGAGAGAACTGTCTCAAACATGCAACTTACACTTCCTGCTGCTCTATGAGTAATAAAGCCCTTTGTTTCTGACCCAGGAGTCTTATGCCTTTTGCTAGTACATATGAAATTGTGGCCGGCTAAACAGCAGACCCTTCAGAGTTCTTGGAATTATGTCACCCAGTTTTTGTGCAGTTGAAAGAATACAGACTTTTGATTTCCAACTCAGTGCTTTGTGATCTCAAATATTAATAACCTCTGCTCTAGTTTTCTTATTCATAATATAGATTAACATTGTTATTAAGGATTAGAAAATCCATGCATGTAAACTGGCATTTCATTGTTTCTGGATCATAGAGAAAAGAATTGAAGCTAAGACTTCTGGTCCTCAAAGCCATGTTCTTTTCCACTTGTGCCACACAAATCTGGTAAAACATATCATTCAGTATGTACACTAACTGTCCTTTTTCCTATTCCACCAATTTCAGATGTAGCAATTATTATAAATACAACCTCAATGCTTCTAATTAAATTTTCACTGGATAGCTTTAGAGAAAAGAATTTGTTACATTAATTTGGAAGTGTTGGCCGAATTGAGAATCTTGCCTCCTGGACAGCATGGCATTTTACATACGATACACATTTCTCCTCAAAATTTAAAGAATTCTACTTTAAAAACTTTACCTCTTCCTTCTTTTTGCAATATAGAAGATATTCAAATAGATTCTGTATTTAACTTTCACTTGCTAACGCCCTTGAAGTAGATACAGTATGACTTCTGCCAAAACATTACCACGGTGCAATCATTCACTTAGTCGTAAAATTGTCCTCAGATCCACAGAGAAAGGCAACTCGATACATCAAGTGACGAACTGATTCCAAAATATGTTTAGTAATGTTTTCAGAGAAGACAGCTTTGTACGTTTAGGACACCATGTATTCCATATGTTTGTATATTCTTAGGATGGTGCTATTTTTAAAGACTTGTAAAGAACGATCCATTACATTATTCCTTCTACTTTATGGCACACCATGTCTCCAACGAAGATCAAATTGTAAAATGTTTCTATCATCGATTTTATTTAACTTGGCTTTCCTTTGAGTCTCTCTTTCAGTGGTTACCCTCACCGTCTCTGTCTTCTCTCTTATGAAAGTTAAGCAGGTAACGCTTACCTTCCCTTATATTAGTAAACCTTCTTTCTTTGTTCAAGAGATTGTTGAATTTAATGTAAATAATGGCATAAACAAATTGAAAATGAAAAATGTAAAAAGTTGCAATCTTAGTGTGAAACAAAAGAGAATGTTGAAATCTCATTTGCTTTTAAAGTTGGGGGTACAACTCAGGGATGAGTATACGAATGTTCATTATGCAGGTACCCTTGTGGATGAGGTGTAGCCCCACCTTCCCCAGGCAGATTCCCTCTACTGCCAATCCTTTTCTTATAGTATTACAATAACTGTTCAAGGTCCACTTATGAGTGAGAACACGTGATACTCAGGTCTTTGTTTCTGTGAAAGATCGCTCAGTATTATAGACCCTAAGTCCATCCAGGTTACTGTGACGTTCATGATTTTCTTCTTCTTTATGGCTGTGTAATATTTCATCGTGTATATGTACCACATTTTTTATCCAGTCCTCTTTTGATGGGCAGCATGGTTGGTTCCATGTTCTTGCTATTGTGAACAATGCCATAGTAAAGATATGTGTGCAGGTATCTTTTTTACAGAGTGATTTGAGTTCTTCTGAGTATATTCCCAGTAGGGGGATTGTGGGTTTGTATGGAAGGCTGATTGTTAGATCTTTTAGGAATTGCCACACTGTTTTCCATAGAGGCTGTACTAGTTTACACTCCCACCAACGGTGTAAAAGTGTTCCCTTTTCGCTGCATCCTCTCCAGCATCAGTTGGTTTTTGAACTGTTGATGATGGCCGTCCTTACTGGAGTTAGGTAGTATCTCAGTGTCATTTTAATTTGCATAAAATCTCATTTTCTTATCTATGATTTGGGAAAGCAAGTATAATTTCTTGGATCTGACACTGAGTAGATAGAGATTTTCTATTATTTCTGTTATTACTTTACCAAATGCAAAAAATATGCATATATTTGTTTATCAATTCATTTAATGATTCTAGTTCAATTGTTTGTATAATGCTTAATTTCATTTTCACTATTCCGTTTTACTTAATTATTCTTAAGTGGCTGAAATAATGTTCATTTAATTTTATATTTTCACTTATTTACAAACTGTTTTGCTCTGAAAAGGATTAATGTTATTTTAAAGATACACATGCTATAATTAAATATGTAATAAATAATGAATGGGAATTGGGGGCAAAGAGAAAGAAACACATATTTGCCTATAAGATTTCAAACAAAGTAAAAGAAGACTCATGTTCAGTTTAATTATCCACAGTGTCCATGAAATCATAAAAAGCTAATTTTTCCTCATTTCAAAAAGAACTTTCCTCCTAAATATGACTTATTCAATGTAGTTAACAATATTCTCAGCCAAGTCCTTATGGCAGCTCTAGCAATATTTTAGAGGGTTGTTTCCTACAAAATCTTTCAGTGTTGGCCCACGGCACTGTTCCAAATACAGTTCGGTAAAGGCCTAGTTGGTGTTCATTCACACAAAAGTTGTATTCAAATCTGGGAACAACGGAAATATTTACTAGGAGGATATTTATTAATGGAATGATGATATTTTTATATGGTAACGTTTACAGAAGTAATAAAACTCCGTCTTTAAAGAATTCTGAACAGGATGGATAAAAATCATACCATGAATGTTAAGCCAAAGAGAGGGAGAGAAACTGTCTCTGTCTCCGTATCCCAAATGTACTAATATGTCTACAGAGGAAGTACAGGAAGAAAAGAGTAACAGTGACTCTCTGGGAAGAGGAATTCAGAGGGATCTGATTTTTCTCTTTCTATTGAAAACAGTTTCCACCTACAATAACTACACCGCGTGTTCATAATCAGTGAGGAAAAACTCAGTGGATGTTAAAAATCTGTATATCCTTCTGACTCACTCCTGACCATTAACGAAATTCAGTCACTGACACAACATCGAAGTCTCCGTGACTTGCCTGCAGTCCTCCTTTCTGGCTTTCCCTGTTCCTCATAAAGCCCACGCCCTGGCCAAAGAGAAACTCTTGATGCTAGATGACTAGGTGAGCATTCATGTTTCTTTACTTCTGTGCTCATGCTGTCAGCTCTGACCCCACCACTAACTCTGTCCTCTCACTTCTAATTGTCAAGTTCTACCTAGTTGTGTGCTCCTCACATTCCTTTTCAAGCTCTCTTTGTATCCTTCTTGGTACCTAGCGTATATATAGTCGGTGTTTCAGTTATCTATGGCTGTATAACAAACCACCCAAAGCTTGGTGACTTTAAACAGCAACCATTTTATTATTTCTCCGTGCATTCACCAGGCATTCCTTCTGCTCCATGGGATGCTGGCTGTGGTCATAGTCACCTGAGGATTCTATTGGGTTAGCACATACAAGATGGCTCACCCAACCCTGACCATGGGCCCTGGCGATTGGCTGGCAGCTCAGCCAGGCTGGTCTACTGGAGTAGCCTGGGCTTCTCACAGCATAGTGGCTGGGATGCAAAAGGGGGCATGCCAAAAACAAGCATCCTCAGAGTCAGGAGGTAAAAACTGACCATTTGTCTTAAGGGCTAGCCCTAGAACTTCCAACAGTGTCATTTCTGCCACAGTCTATTGCTCAAGGCAGTCAGAAAGCCAGCCAGCTCAGAGTCAAGGAAAGGAGAAATAAGTTCTGCCTCTCCCTGAGGGGACGTGACCAAGAATTTGCAATCATGTTGAATAATCACACCCAGTATTGTAGATCACTTATCGTAAACATTGTTTTAGACACTGGGGTTATAGTAATGAGGAAAACAACAACAAAAAAAATCAAACAAGCAGGCAGGACTCCCTGCTCATTGTGAAGCTTTCATTTTAACAGGAACTGAAAGAAAATAAACAGAAAAGATGTGGTATATTAAAAGGTGATATGTCCTATGAGTCAGGCGACCACATACAGTGTTCCCATTGCCTGTTGTCCCGGTGCAAACACTCATAGCATCCTCTTTCACTCTCAAAAGTGTCTTATTTTGAATGCCATTTGTTTGATCATCCTAATGGAAAGAGACGAAGCAAAGAAGTGCCACAGGGAATGTAGGGTTCTGGGAGCTCCCTTTCTAAATAGGATGCAGAGTAAAAACATCACCAAGAAACAAACACATGAGTAAAGATCTTGAAAGAAGCAGGGACGTGCGCTGCATGGATGTATTCATGTACATCAGAGAAGTGAAAATTTGAAATACACATTAAAATGAAGAAAAACTATGTTGTTGGTGTACATTGCTTTGTAAATCTAATTCGCAGATTTTTCCCCCCTCTAAACTGGTATTTCTGCAACTAATTCAGGATATCCAAGTACCTATATTTCTTATTTGTTTCCTGAAGTCGAATTTGCATGTTACATAAAACTCACTTTGGTACTGGAGCAGCTTCTGTGATTATAAATTCAAGCTAGACATATGCTTCCTTAAAAAAAAGAGAGAAGATCTACTTTTAAAAGCCATTTACACATTTTGGAGTTCCCCACTTGTTATTTTGGAGAACATTGTGAAATACAAATGTTATTCACCAGAGGGTGCTGTGACCATCTGAAATGAAGTAGGTGGCAGTATCACAGTTCAGTCTTCAGGCAGTCTCAAAAGCTTAGACTTCTGCTTTGGGAAACATCATTTTAAAAATGTTTTCCCTTCCCCTGTCTTTTTCTCCCTCTTTTCCCATAATCCTCTGGCGACCCCACCAAATGTATCACTTTAATGATGCTTTGTGTCAACTAATATTAAAATCAGTGGTGCTCTCTTGAGCCATAACTACTGGTAGTGTCCAGGGGATGAGGAACACAAAGGTAATTCACAAAATGGTGCTGACATAGGTAAGTAAGTTGGAGATGCTGAAAGTTTCTTTAAAGTTACTTCGTGTTTTTATCATGGAAGACATTTATATCTGGTTGTCACAAAACGCCCCCTGGATGAATAAGTATATGTTTATATAAATAACAAATAGATATATGATAAAGATAAGAGGACTTTTGCCCATGGGGTTAAAGCTTATATTCAAGTGAGAGAATAAAAAGATCTTGGCACCATAAATTATGCCCAAAACAAGTGTCCTCAGAGTCAGGAGGTAAAAACTGACCATTTTTCAAAGTAAGTTATTTTGACCTAATAACTTACTTTCTCAACAAGTCAGAATGACCTGGTTTTACTACCTATAAATACAAATAATAATAATATCCATCTCGGGGGGGGTTGTGGGTCATATAATCCATGGGAAACTCCTAACACAGTGCTTGGCACATAATAAGTCTATATGTTATTGTTTTTGTCGATTTCAAATCGGGCTACCTGGGATCCAGTTATGGCTATACCATTTACTCTCAGAGTCACATTGGCTACGCTATTTAACCATTCTGCACTTAAGTGTTTTCATATTTAAAATGGTGATACAGCGTCCAGCGTATAGGTTTATTGAGAGATTTCAATGAAGTAACACACAGAGCATTTATCCCAGGACCTTCTTTTTTAGTAAACGCTGCATAATTATTATGAGCAAATAATTGTACCAGTTGAGCTACTACTATAGCATTTTCCATCTGGCTAAGATTTTTTTCTGCATTCCTTTGCAGCAGCCAGCCATGTTCTTTTTGAGTTCCACGACTTTGACTTTTCTCTCCAGGGGTCTACATTGCCTTTTCTTGGCTTGCTCACTGTTGGGAATCCCTTTCCAACCAAGGCCCTTGATCTGTAGACAAAGATATTATCTAAGTATCCTCGGACAACTTAGGAATAGTCTCCCCATACTGAAATGTCTTTCTTTCAATGCTTTCCTCCCATTTGTCCCAATTCTCAAAGTAATCATTCCTGTAAGAGAATGGTAACTGAGTAGGAAAAAAGGTGCATTTATTAAGAGTGTGAACTTTGCTCTGCCACTTACTGGTTGAGGACGGGACTTGGCTCACATGCCCTTTTGAAAGTCTGGGGCCTCTCCCCAAGCCTCATGGTTCCTTCAGGTTCTAACGTCCTGCCTAGCAAACGTTCGTGTGGTGTTCTTCTTTACATCTATTCTAGCAGGCGCACAGATGAAATCAGTCGAGCCTTTCCCGGTTTCCCATCCCTCACAAAAACTCTCTAAGTAAAGGCCTTAGAGGGCCAAGCAGGGTTTGCCTTGGCAAATGCACTGAAGATTAGGGATTCTCATTCTTCAAAGGTCCTGGCTGATTCCCTCATGTTACTTGGCTATTTCTTCCACCCACTCTCTTCCCAAACCCACTTCTCCCCAAAGAGGTCCCCACTTTCTGTGACAGAACAGCTCAGCTTTCCTCAGACTCTGACTTCTCTATTTCCCATGCCTTTTTAAATTTAATTTTCAGGTAAATAAAACACCCACCCATGTAAATAAAGACTTTGTGAATATCATTTTATTCCAAGTGAAATCTCTGTTTCCAAAGCCTCTGCTTTTAGCACCTGGTTATATAATTTCATAAAATTAGAATGGCTAGCTGGGCTCGGTGGCTCAGCCTGTAATCCCACAGCTTGGGAGGCCGAAGTGAGTGAATGGCCTGAGCCCGCGGGTTCGAGATCCACCTGGGCAACTTGGCGAGACCTCATCTCTACCATAAATCCAAAAATTAGCTGGGCGTGGTGGCGCACGTCTGTAGTTCCAGCTGCTTGGAAGGCTGAGGCGGAAGGATCGCCGGAGCCCAGCAGGTCGAGGCTGCGGTGGCTGGGAGCGGCCACAGCACTCCAGTCTGGGCAACAGAGTGAGACGCCAACTCAAAAAAAAAAAAATTAGGATGGCTGTAACTTGAACTATAATAGTTGAAAGACCTAAATTTCAAAAGCTTCATACTACCTATCAAGTTAAATGTGTGAATTGTGAATTTTCAAAATTTCCAAAACTTGCTGGAGTGTCAGTCTCTCTTTCTACATGTTGCAATGTCCCAAATCTGTTCTCACAGAAAGTACATTCATGTAGTGTTTTTCGAAGACAGAGAGGCACGAAGCTTTGGTTTTTGGCATGCACGAATGACAATTTAACTAAGCAGTTCTGAATATCCAGCCTATAAATTTGCAAAACATAAACTGAAAAGTATTCAGTAGAGTGTGAAAGTGTAGTGTGGATGTACCTGTAACATTTTTGCATTTGTGTTTGATGTAACTAATAAACAAATTACAATGCATGAGAAACCTAGTCTCAGGAAACTCTCGAGCATGCCGTTGCATTTCAGTTTTAGACATTTAGCAAGAGTTTAAGGAAAGTGATATCTTAAAAAATGATGGATTTGTTGAATTGCATTATTTCTTGGTATCGGTGTCATCTGAAACTTTAGAGATCCTCCCACCATAGGTTAAATATAAGTATTATATTGCCAGTGTTGGCTAACAAGCTATTAGAAATGTAAACTTAAGAGAAAATTCATTTTTAAGATGTTTGGAAGGAAAAAACTTTACTACCCTCTTTTTTTTCCACTTACGTTTTTTGTTTTAGCTATTTAAGGGTTGCCAAGTACACTATTTTATAGGGAACTAACCATGCCAAATGTCCTTCTTGTATAAATTAAAGTTAACAAATAAATATGGAGCACTGACTTTGTACCAGGTAACTTTGTACCAGACATTGAACTAGCCTTAATGGCTTTGTTGGTTCTTGTCTCCAAACTTTCTCTCACTGGAATTAATAATCTTTGTCTATAGTTTCAGACTCACTTCAGCTTTATGTCTTGAAATAGGTAGAAATTAAGAGTTTGGTTTTCTTTTTTTCTCTTGAACCTGGTTTCTCAGTCCTTGGTGTACGTTTACCTATTCTATCTCCAGTTTCCAAGTGTTGACTTCTTCCCAGAAGTCTCCAGTCTCCTTTTCTTTTGTTTTTTCAGACAGAGTCTTGGTGTGTGGCTCAGGCTGGGGTGCAGTAGTGTAATTATAACTCACTGTTACCATAATCTCCTGGGATCAAGCAATCCTCCTGCCTCAGCCTTCTGAGTAGCTGGGACTACAGGCATGTGCTACCGTGCTCAGCTAATTTTTCAAGTTTTCATAGAGCTGAGGTCATGCCAGGTTGCCCAGGCTGGTCTTAAACTGGCCTCAAGCAATCCTCCCTCCTGGGCCTCCCAAAGCACAAGGATTACAGGCATGAGTCACTGAGTCCTCCATGTGAGATGTCTGATGCTGAGGCTTCTAACTACTAAGAGCTTCACACCATCCAAACCTCTGTGGGTTCTGGCAAAAAGATCTCATGTTCCCCCTGTTCCTCCTTCCCTGAGCTTTCCTCCTCATTGTTAGAAGTACTCTCTGGGCTTTCACTCTATAATACTTTCATACTTGGTTCCATGTCTTTAGCCAGCAGCACAGAATACCTTGGACTTTCTAATTTACTCGTTCAAGTCTATATTGTAAGTCTCTAAGCCCTTGTTATTTTGCTATATGCATATAAAGATCTTATTTTACTTTTTAAATCTGAACTAAACATTATAATTTGTCCTTCAGCTAAATAGTCAATGTCTTTCAGCAGGTTTCATTTTTAAAGTTAATTTTTGCCACTTTTGATTAAAGTCAAAAGCTATGTATTTATGTGCAATTATGGCAAAATCCCTCAGTTTTGGGTATAATTATTTTATAGCACTCTTCCTCAACAAAAGGTAAAATGAGGACTGTGTATTACTAATTAGGACTTTAGGAAAATTCTGTGCACGAACCTACGAATTATCTTGAATCTTAGTCTTAAATGCTTTTAAATTATCTTTTTTCTTAATCAAACTGTTGCTTCTGTGTTGTTTTCCTACTGCTTTGAATTTTTTGGAAAAAACCCCTCAGTTATATGAAAGGATACTTATTTGATGAAAAGTTTGTTCAAAGGATTCAATGACAAATTTTGGGTGGCACTGATTGCTTACATCTAAGTGATTCAGAGGAAATGACCTCTGCTTTTACTGGGGATGTTGGTGGCAGTGCAATGGCTTGAGGATAACAGATTATCCCACAGCTACAGAGAGCTAAAAATTAATTTTAAAAAATTTAAATGCCACATTAAGTACATTCTTTGCTCCGAAAAATTCAAGTATTACATTAGGTGGAGGGCTTACTGTCAGAATAAACACAGACAAACATGTTCTGTACTCAGACCTCTGATCCACATATATAACATTAAAGTCAGTCCTTACATTTTATTTAAATGCATTGCAAATTATACACCTGTTAGATGCCAGGTAAAAATGGCCTGCCAAAAGGCATGTGACAGTAGGACAGGGATTTGTATGTTGTATGAAAATGATGAAGCATGTAAGTTACTCTATGGACTCCTTCAACCACTCAGGCAGCAGGACTCAGGTCAGTGACACAACTAGTCTGAACAACTGTCACCTTGTGACTAAGTGTTCTGCTCTCCACTTTCTGTATCATCTTGTCATCATTCAAGACAAGTCAAGCCTGAAGTCAATAAGGTGGGAAAAAAATATTCTCCAGTGACAGACAGGCACTGCAAGTCCCAAGGCTTCCCTCTCTGTCTTGGAGAGAAATTAATTCTTGACAACTAATATTTTGTGAATGGATATTTCATAGACGTCAGTTCCATTGTCTTTTAAAAGTTATTATGGGATATGAAAGAAGGTATGCATCCATGTTTAGTATTCTCTTTCTCTCTGCTTTTCTTCCAATACAGCACTGTCTTAGCTACTAATATTTTATAATAACTCTTGTTTTCTAGGCCAAGTTCTCCTACTTTATTTTTCAGAAGTGTCTTGGTTAATCTTTAAGTTCATTCATATACATTTTATAATCAGTTTGTATATTTCTACAAAAGACTTTTGGAACTTGTGTTGAACCTGGAGATTTTATAAATTTGACATTTTTAAATCTGATCATTCCTCTTCACTAACAAAGCATTAATAAATGCAATAAATAGGAGCCAGTTGTTTATGTCTTCATTAACGTTTTATAATGTTCAGCATAAAGAAAGAAAAATTCTACATCTTTCTTAGAAACATTTCTAGGTGCTTTATATTTTATATGTGTGTATATTAAATACATAGAAATGTTAGATATAAAACTATATGTCGTATGTGTTTTACATTAAATGTAAATATATAATATAGTTTTGTGTTACATATAAAATTAAATGTCATCCATTTATATAATGTAATTCATATTTTATGTTGATTTTATATTTGTCTAGTTTGATAAGTGATTGTACTAAAACAATCTGAGCGTTGATTATCTTGAAGTTTATTTTGAAGATAAAAGAATCAAAGCATGCTTGAATAATGACATTTTGTTTATTAATTTTATGTCTTTATAGATCTTCTGTTTTATCTCTACTTGATAAGCTTTCTAGAATCTTAAGTCTAATGTTCAATATTGTGTTCTTGATTTCAATCAAGAATATGCTGCTAATTACCATGAAAATATTTGCTTTTGGTTCTTTAAAAAACTCTACTGAGGTATAATTTATATGCCATAGAAGCTACACATGAAAAGTGTACAGTTCAGTGACTTTTAGATTTTACGGAGGTGTGCTAACATCTCCACAATCTAGTTTTAAAGTGTTTCCATCAAAACCAAATGTTCCTTACTCACATTTGCAGCTAATCTTCATTCCTATCTTCATTTTGTCTTCAACATTGTACTAAACAATCAACGATCTGCCTTTTGTTTTCTTAAATTTGCTGTTTCTGGGTATTTCACGTAAATGAAATCATACGATACATACTTGTTTTATGCCTGGCTTTTTTCACTTAAGGTTTTCAAGATTCATCAATGTTGTAGCATATTTTATTGCTGAAGAGTATTATATTGTATGGATATACCAACTTTAGTTTATCAGTTATCCATCTGATGGACATTTGGATATTATTATAAATAGTGTTGTTATGGACATTTGTATTTATGTCTTTTTGTGGATATAATTTTTCATTTCTCTTGGGTCAATTCCTAGAAAAGGAATTGGTGAGTTGTGTAAGTTTATGTTTCACATTCTTAAGAAACTACCAAAATGTTTTCCAAAGTGGTTGTACCAACATTTTACATTTATAACCAATGTATAAGTGTTCTGGTTTCTTCATATCCTTGTCAGCACTTGGTATTGACTGTCTTTTAAATTATAGCTGTTCTCTTGGGTTTGTAGTTATAGCTCACAGTTAATTTGCATTTTCTGGTGACATTGAGCATCTTTCCTTGCATTCTAGCATATTAGTCATTTGTATATTTTATTTGGTGATCTGTTTATTCAAGTTTTTTTGCCTGTGTTTAAATTGGATTGCATGTCTTTTATGAGTTGTCAGAGTGTTTTTAAAAATATGTTTTAGATATAATCCCTCTACCAGATATATGGTTTACGAATATTTTCTTCTAGTCTATGGTTTGTCTTTTCATTTTTGTAATGATACAGTTTGTAGCACAAAGGTTTTTTTCATTTTGATGAAGTCCATTTTGCCAATTTTTGGTATATATTTTGCTTTTGGCATTATGTGTAAGAACTCATAAGTCAAAAAGATCACAAAGACTTTCTCTTATGTTTTCTTCTAAAAGTTCCATAGTGTTAGCTCTTACAATTAAATCTATAATCATTTTGAGTTAGTTTTCCTATATCATGTGAGGGTACACTCTTTTTTCACATGTGAATATCCAGTTGCCCCAAAACTATTTCTTTTACCTATTGAATTGTCTCTTGTCTTTATGAATAATCAATTGTTGCTCTCACTAAATCTGTCTAATATTATACCATAGGTTCTATCCAGAGCAATTATACAAGAGAAGCAAAATAAAAGAATACCAAGTGGAAAGGAAGTAAAACTGCCTCTGTTTCAAGTGACATCATCTTGCATAGAGATAATTCTTAAAAATGTAAAAAAAAATTAGAATTAGTGGAAGAGTTTAATACTGTGACAAATTATTGTAGGAAAATCATTAAGGCAATCCACATATTTAATACAATACTTATTAAATTACCAACATCATTCTTCTTGGACCTGGAAATGACAATACAGAAATGCATATGGAAACATAAAAGACCACAAAAAGCCAAAACAATCCTTAGCAAAAGAAACAAAGCAGGAGGTATCACACTTCCATACTTCAAACTCTACTATAAAGGTACAATAATCAAAACAACCTGGTATTGGTACAAGAACAGGCTTGTAGACCAATGGCATAGGATAGAGATTCTGGAAGCAAAACCTCAATTTCTCAACCAACTCATCTTTGACAAAGCCTCTACCAACAACCAATAAGGAAAGAAGAACCTATTCAGTAAATGGTGCTGGGAAAACTAGCTGACCACATGCAGAAGAATGAAACAGGACCCCTACCTCTCACCATACAGAAAAATCAACTCTAAATCAATCAAAGGCCTAAAATCTCAAACTATAAGAACCCTAGAAGAAAATGTAGGAAACACCCTTATGGAAATTGGAATAGTCAACCAATTCCTGATCAACTCTCCAAAAGCAGATGCCATAAAAGATAAGATACAAGTGGGACCTCAGCAAACCGAAAAGCATCCGCAAAGCAAAATAAATCATCAAGGGAGTGGGGAGACAGCCCACAGAATGGGAAAAAATATTTGCCAACTGCATATCTGACAAAGGCCTAACATTCAGGATCTACAAGGAACTCAAAAGTACTGAAAGGAAAAAAAACAAACAACCCTATTAAAAAATGGGCAAAAGATATGAATAGAAAATTCTCAAAAGAAGATGTACAAGCAGCCAACAGATACATGAAAAAATGCTCAGCCTCATTAATCATCAAGGAAATGCAAATTACAACCACACTGAGATACCACCTAACTACAGTCAGGATGGCCATCGTCAATAACTCAAACACAAGATTCTGGAGAGGATGTGAGGAAAAGGGAACACTTCTACACTGTTGATGGAAATGTAAACTAGTACAACCTCTGTAGGAAACAGTGTAGCAATTTTTAAAATATTTAAAAGTCGACCTTCCATGTGATCCAGCAATCCCCCTCCTGGGAACATACCTGGAGGAACTCAAATCACTCTATAAAAAAGATACCTGCACACGCATGTTTATTGCAGCATTATTCACAGTAGCAAAAACATGGAACCAACCGTGCTGCCTATCGAAAGTGGACTGGATAAAGAAAATGTGGTACATTTACACGATGGAATATTTCACAGCCATAAAGAAAAACAAAATTATGAACTTTGCAGCAACTTGGATGAAATTCGAGTCTATAATACTGAGTGGTTTATCACAGAGCAAAGAACTGAGTACCACATGTACTCCTTATAATTGGACCCTGAACATTTATCATAATACTATAAGAAAGGGATTGGCAGTAGTGGGACACTGCTGGGGAGTGGAGTACACATAACATCAACAAGGGTATCCCTACTTTACCTGTAAGATGATCACTTATGTACCTTATCCTGAATGGTACCCCACATCTTTAAAATAAAAAATAAGAAAAAAAGAAAATCATTAGTATTTCTATGTGTTAGTAATGAACAATACAAAAATGAAATTAAGAAAATAGTACCATACATAATAGTACCAAACATAATAAAGTGCTTACAAAAAATTTACAAATGTTTAGAACCTGAACACTGAAAACGACAGAATATTGTGATCTAAAAAACAGACATGTGTTACGTAATTGTGAATTGGAAGCAAATATTATTATGATGACAATACTAAAAAATTGATGTACAGGTTTAATGCAATCTCTATAAAAACTCAGCCACATTTCTCTGGAAATTACAAACTGATTCAAAAATTTATTTGAAAATTTAAGGGACCCAGAATAACCAAAACAATCTTGAAAAAGGATGTAGTTGGGTAACTTACACTTCCCAATTTCAAAACTTATTACAAAAAAATTGTAATGATCAAAATTGTATAGTGCTGAAATAAAAATAAACATTTAGGTCAATAGACTAGAACTGTGTATCAGAAATAAGTACTTATATTTATGGTCAATATATTTTTGGCAAGGGTGCCAAAATCAATGAGGAAAGAATCATCTTTAACAAATTGTGCTGAGACAACCGAGTATCCACATGCAAAAGAATGAGGTAAACCTCTCACTCTACACAAATATTAGCTCAAAACTGATTACAGGCATATGCTAGAGATAAAATTAGAAAACCCCTAGAAACAAAGATAACAGTAAGTGTTCAAACTCTATGTTAGGCAGTGGTTTCTTAGCACACCGAAAGCAGAAAAGACAAAATAAATAAACAAATTAGGGTCAGTGCAGTGGCTCACACCTGTCATCCCAGCACTTTGGGAGGCAGAGGCAAGAGGACTGCCTGAGCTCAGGAATTCAAGACCAGCCTGGGCGACTTGGCAAGACCTCAACTCTACAATACATTTTTTTAAAAATTAAAAAAAAATTGCCGGGCGTGCTGGTGCACACCTGTGGTTCCAGCCACTTGGAAAGCTGTGGTGGAAGAATCATCTGAGCCCGGCAGGTCAAGGCTGCAATGGCTGTGAGTGTGCCACAGCACTCCAGCCTGGACAACGGAGTGAGACTCTGACTCAAAAAAATAAAAAAACAAAAAACAAGTCAAAAAAACCAAATTAGACTTCAGGAAATTTTTTAAAATTTGAACTTCAAAGGACATGATCAAGAAAGCAAAAAGAAAATCCACAGAATATGAGAAAATATTTGTAAATCTTATATAATATGAAAGATTTATATCCAAACTCTATGAAGAGTCTTTAAACTCAACAGTAAAAATTAAATAATCAAACTGAAAAAAATTAGGAAAGTATTTGAATAGACATTTTCCAAAGGAGATTACAAATGGCTAACAGACACATGAATTGATGTTTAATATCAACTGTTAGAAAAATGCAATTCAAAACCATGAGAAACTCCTTCAAGCCTACTAGGATGGCTAAAATATAAAAGACATATGGCAACGCTTGTTGATGAAAATTTGAAAAAATTAGAACCCTCATCCATGGCTGGTGGAAACGTGAAGTGATGCAGTCACTTTGAAAAATAGTTTAGCAGTTCCTCAAACAGTTAAACACAGTTCCTGTAATACCTACTAATTTCACTACTATGTATATACTTGAGATGAATGAAAACTTACATCCACACAAAAACTTGTATGTCAATATTGATGGCAGAATTATTCATAGTAACCCAGCATGAAAAAAACTCAAATGTACATCAACAGAATGGATAATATATGGCATATTCATATAAAAAAATCTCTCAGCAATAAAAAGCAATGAAGTGCTAATGCATGCTACAATATGGATGGCCCTGGAAAACTGTGCAATGCGAAAGATGCCAGCCATAAAATATCACATACTGTATGACTTTATTTATATGAAATTTCCAGAATAAGCAAATATATAATAACCTACAGTAGATTAGTGGTTGCCGGTTGCCTGGGACTGCCGAGAATTGGGGAATAGATGGGGACTCTTTAAGCATAGAGTTTCTCTTTAGGCTGATAAAATAATCTGAAATTAGGTATTGCTAATGGCTGTACAATTCTGAACAGATTTAAAACCAGTAAATTGTACGCTAAATTTAATAGCATGTGAATTATGTTTCAATAAAGCTGGATAAAAATTAATTGATTATAAATAAATGTTAAGGTTTAGAAATAGACTGTCAAGTCTGATTCACTGAACTATATGCCTATTTTTGGTCCAATGCCACATTGATACAATAATTGTTGCTTTATAATAAGTTTTAGAGTGAGTTTTGAAATCAAATGGTCTACAAACATTGCTCTTCTCTTTCATAATTGTTTTAGATATTCTATTTCATTTGCAGTTCCCAATGAGCTGTAGGATCAGATTGTCAATCTCTACCAAAAAAGCCTGCTACGATTTTGATAGGACTTTCTTTAAATGTATAGATCAATTTTCAGATGGTTACAATGTTGACAATACTGAGTCATCAAATTCATGAACATGGACTGCCCATTTATCTACTTAGATCTTTAATTTATCTCAGAAATGTATAATTTTTAGTGTACAAACCTTTCACTTTTGTTAAATTTATTCCCATGAATTTTACTATTACTATTACAATGTTTTTGAGTTTTGGTCTCACTCTATCACCCTGGCTGGAGTGCAGAGGCACAATCACGGCTAACCTCCTGGGCTCAGGCAATGCTTCCGCCTCAGTCTCCTGAGTAGCTGGGAATACTGACATGCACCACCATGCTCGGTTTATTTTTTTTGTTATTGTAGAGATGAGGTCTCGCCGTGTTGTCTAGGCTGTCTCAGAATACTGGGCTTAGGCAATTCTCTTGTCTTGGCCTCCCCAAGTACTGGGTTTATTTTATCATTTATTATTTTATTTTATTGATTATTTTAATGATATTGTGAATGGTATTATTTCCTTATTTTCATTTTTAGATTGTTCATTGCTAGTGTAAAGAAGTACTTTTATTCATCTTGTATCTTGCAACCTTCTTCAACTTTCTTCTTATTTCTGGTAGATTTGCGTGTGTGTATATTTTTTGGGATTCTCTACATAAATCATAGTAGTTCTGAATAAGACAGTTTTATACTTTTCATTTTCCAATCTAATTGCCTTTAATTATTATTGTTATCATCATCATCATCTAGGTTTAGAATCTGCAGTACAATGTCAAATAGAAGCATCCAGGTCAAACATTCTTACTTGACTTTAATGTTAGAAAGCATTTAGTCTTTTATCATTGACGATGATGTTGGTTGTGACATTTTTGCATATGATGCTCTTTATCAGTTGAGAAATTTCCCTTCTATACCAAATTTGTTGAGAGTTTTTTTATTATGAATGGATATTTTACTTTTAAAATACTTTTTCTACAGCTGTTATAATAATGTGGGGTTTTATCTTTTCTTCTATTAATAGAGTGCTTTACATTAACTAAGCTTTGATGTTAAAACATCTTTGCCCTGATGATCTGTCTAGGGTTGTGAGTGGGGTATTAAAGTTCCCAGCTATCATAGTGTTAGAATCAATATGTTTTTTGAGTTTTCCTAGAAGCTGTTTTATGAAAGTTGGCCCTCCTATGTTGGACGCATATATGTTTAGGGTAGATATTTATTGTTGATGGAGTGAACCTTTTATCATTATGTAGTGACCTTCTGTAACTTTTTAAATTTTTGATAGCTTAAATGATATTTTGTCTGAAATTAGGATCGTGACTCCTCTTTTCTTTTGTGTTCCACTTGCCTGAAAATCTGTTTCCCATCCTCTTACTTTGAGTCTGTGCGTGTCCTTTCTAGTGAGATGGGTCTCTTGAAGGCAGTATATTGTTGCCTGGTGATATTTTATCCATGTTGCCATTCTATGTCTTCAGTGGTACATTTATTCCATTCACATTCAGGCTAATTATTGAAATGTGACAGTTGATCCCTATCATAAGGTTCTTATTGAGTTGTTGTTGTTGTTCCTCTAGTTTGTTGTCTTTCTTTTGGTTTAGGGGTTGGTTCATGTGAGTTTTACTCTTTTTCCTGTACTTTTATGAAGAATGTTTTTTCTTTCCTTTTCTTCTGTGTTTAGTACTTTCTTAAGTGTTTCTTGTAGAGGTGGTCTGGTGGCAGCATAAGTTCTTAGGGATTGGATGTCTGGGAAAGATTTTAATTCTCCCTCACTGATGAAGCTTATCTTGGCTGGGTAGGTTATTCTTGGTTGAAATTGTTTATCTTTTAGAACTTTGAAGATAGGGCTCCAAGATCTCCTAGCCTGCAGGGTTTCTGTCAATAAATCTGCTGCTATTCTAATTGGTCTTCCATGGTAGGTGATCTGGCCTTTTCCTCTTGCTGCCTTTTGGATTTTTTCTTTTATACCTACTTCTTTTAGGCAAATTATTATGTGTCTGGCAGTTGGTCTTCTCTTTTGTTGTCTTGCAGGGGCTCTCTGAATCTCTTGTGTTTGAATTTTCGAGTCACTAATGAGATGAGGGAAGTTTTCTTCAATAATCTCATGGAATGTTTGTTCCAAGGTGGCCTCTGTTTTTCTTTCTATTTCAGGAAGTCCAATTACTCTTAAATTTGGTCTCTTGAAGAAATTGTTCATCTCTTGAAGGCTTTGTTCTGTCTTTTTAAGCTTTTTTTTCTATGTTTTTGACAGTTTGAGTTAGTTCTGTATTTTGGTCCTCAAGCTCTGAGTTTCTTTCTTCTGCTTGGCTAATTCTGCTTTCCATGCTTATCAGTTTGTTATTTATTTCATTCACAGTATTCTTTACTACTGTTATCTCAGTTATCAACTCCTTTCTAGTTTCTTCTTGTCTGTCCTCAATTCTTTTTAATCTCTCCATTAATGTCTTGATAGCTAGGTTTGTAGTCATTCTGGGGGCTCTTCGTTATTTGCATTCTAAAGTCAGTTTTCTCAGTGTCTGCCCTCCCAGGGGTCTGGGAGAGACCCATGTTCTTCTTTTGGTTTTTCTTCATTTGTGTAGGTTTTTCTCTCTCCCCTTTCACTCTCCTTCTTTAATTCTGTTTTTCTGGGAAGGTGGGGTTGCTTTTACTTTTTTTGTTCAATCTCCTGTTCTTCCTCAGAGGCTCCTCTGGCTTTGTTCATTTTTGAGGCTAGACTGTGAATTGGGGGTTGTAATTTTTGCAGTTTTGAGGTTTATTTGGGGGAGAAGCTGTGATTCAGAATCTATCTGCAGATCCCAGTATCCACCAACGGGTACATAGGCGCACTGGAACCCGTTTCCTACTGCCTTACAATCTGTCCATGCAGCAGGGTTTAGGTTTGTTCCTTGGAACAAAAGGAAGTACGAAAAAGGAAAATAATGGAGGGGGGGGGGTCAGGAGGAAGTTAGAGAGAGGGAAGAGTGAGAGGGTAAACAGACATACATACCAACTAATGAGTAAAAAAGAGACACAAGGCCAGAAAAGAGTGAAAAACAGACACACAAAGAAAATTCCCTAAAGTAGTCCGGTAATTGCATAAATACAGTCCAATAAAATCATTCCTTTTGATGCATTTCTCCCCAACACAAACAGGTAGTCTAAATCAAAAAGCAGACAAAAGTGAGCAAAACAAACAGTCAAAACAATTAAATCAGAAGTTGAAATAAGAAACCAGACTAGCTCTGGAGTCTTTCCTGAGTGTCTAAAGTGTCTTCAGCTCTGATCTCTGGCCCCTTGCCTTTCCTTTCATTGCAGGCAGATAGATTTATTCCAAGCTTGGGTTGATTCCCTTTGTCTGATGCCTGAGAGGTCTGTGACAGGCTTGAGTTTTCTGTATCCGATTCAGCGTAGGGGGAGGCCTTTTTGTCTCCTGTTTAGCGACACTACCTTAGAAACCAAGGTGGAGGCTGCTTGTAGATGGGTGGGGCAATGAAAATCGCTGCTTGGGAAATGGCCAAGGTGGGCAGCTCCTCTTTCAGGGATCCTTTCTCTTCACCTGCCCGGGTCCGTGGGCGATCCCCTATGGGGGGCTATCGGATCCAGCTGGGCGCTGGATCTGGTGTACCACCAGAGGCCTGGGTTGGAGGGGGTAGCTGGGATTTCTCTCTTCTGGAGGTGAGAGCTGAGAGTGGCTGATCAGCACCTCCTTAAGATATGCTGTTCCCTTACACAACCATGGGGTCCCAAGCTAGATGCCTCAGTCAGAGTGGGGATGGAGCTCTAAAGGGTGGGTGGTGAGTGGTGATAGCAGCTTTGGGCCCC
>CAUYQG010025775.1:0-33978 GCA_963574415.1 Tarsius wallacei
CCCTTATCAACAAGGGTGCCTGAACGATGCACATTTGTATACCTAACCCTTAACTGTACCCCACAATTTTTTACTAAAAAATATATTTAAAAAAATAAAGAATAAAAAAAAACATTTAAATAAATAAATAAACAAACAAACAAATAAATAAGGATCTCCTGATCGCAGGATGTTGAGGCTTTGGTGAGAAATGATCATGCCACCACACTCCAGCCTGAGTGACAGAGCAAGATTCAAACTCACAATAAATAAATAAATACATTGAAGCATGTATTTTAGAGTAGAAAATTATATATATATATATATATATACAATATATATATATATAGTATACAAAGGAAAAAGTGTGGTGAAGATACTTAAAAGATCCTTCACTGAAGTTTTTGGTATCACTGATAATTTGTCTTAATACTGTGGTCACATGCGATTCTTTCAAAATCTGTCAGTTCCTACTTATTCTACTAAAAACACACACACTTCTGTTCTTCCAGTGGTAAATGGCTAGACAAAAAGTGGTACAACCACACCGTGGAATAACATTCAGCAATAAAAAGGGACCAAAATTTTGTATCTGCAGCAACATGAATAAACCTCAAAGAAATCATGCTGAGCAAAACAAAACAAAAACTCATCCCAAAAAGATATTCACTATGTGATTCTGTTTCTACAACATTCATGAAATAACATAATAACACAGAGGTAGAGTGATTTGTGGTTGGTGGGTGTTAAGGATCATGAGGAGGGATGTGCCTATAAGAGGGTGGAGTAAGGGGTTCTGGGGGATAGGATAGTTTAGGGTCTTGATTGTGGAGTGGTTGCACCAAGCTATTCATATGATAAAATTGCATACACACACACAAACACACACACACATGAGTACATGTACAACTGGTGGAATCAGAATAAACTCTGTATTTTACCAAGCCTATTCCTGGTTTTTATATTCCACTATAGTTGTGCAAGTTATTAACACTGAAGAGACCAGATGAAGGGTGCACAGAATCTCCACATAAGTTTTTTGGCAACTTCTTATAAATCTATAAATATTCCAAAATAGAAGCTAAAAAAGAAAAAGAGTACACATTTCTTCTTGGTTAGCAAGGTGTTACTCTTCACTCCTCATCAACAGAACATGCATCTTCGGGTAAAACTGATTCATGGGCACCTGGCAATCAAAGCTTTCTGGCATTGTTCCCCTTGGGGCCTGTGACATGCACACAGGAGATGGCTGGCAGGACCCAAACTCATGCAGTCCTATTGTGACTAGAGTGGCAATAAACATGTATGTGCAGGTGTCTTTTTTGTAGAATGATTTATGTTCCTCCAGGAATATTCCCAGGAGAGAGATTGCTGGATCGTATGGAAGGTTGAATTAAAGTTAGGTGGAGTTATGTGATATCTCAGTAGTTTTGTTTTGCATTTCTCTGATGATTAGTGAGACTGAGCATTCCTTCATGTGTCTGTTGGCTGTTTGCATGTCACCTTTTAAGAAGTGTGTTCATGTACTCTGGCCGCTTTTTAATTCAACAACTTAAATTCAACTCAGCTAATTCAAAAAGTTGCTTTTTGGCTTTTGCTTCATTTGAGTTTTTTGTTAATCCTGAATATTAGGCCTTTGTCAGATGCGATAATTTGCAAATATCTTTTCCCATTCTGTGACTTGTCTCTTTACTCTCTTGATGGTTCCTTTTGCTGGGCAAAAGCTTTTCAGTTTGATGAGATCCCACTTATTTATTTTAGCTTTAATGTCATTCACTTTTGGGGACTTGACCAAGAATTTGATGCATACTTTGTTGTGCATAAGGGTGTTTTCTATGTTTTCTTCTAGGAGTCTAGAATTTTGGGGATACAACCTTGTATAATCTCACTGCAAAGGATAATGCTTTGAACTAATATATGGTTTTAAAATGACTGAGCACGTAAATGAAAATAACACACAAGCTTCAATGGTCTTTAGGGCAACATTATATTACAACAGAGTACAATGTTAATAAATATAAATTGTCTGTTGATTTCAAATTATATTCAGAACATTCAATTGCAAAAATAAAAAAGTACAAAACACAAAATGTATATATATACACACACACACACATATATATAGACACATATATATGTATGAATATGTGTGTGTGTGTATATACACGTACACATACATGTTGTTGTTTTTTTTTTTGGTCCATAAGTGGGTGAATTCTAACCTAGCCAAAAATTTGACTTCTCCGAATTTTATATCCAAGTGGTTCAGGAAGTCAAAGTTTTATAATTTTTGCAAATAGCATTGCAATTATTTTAGAATAATATTTAAAAGGTATATTTTCCTTTATTTATTATTTTAAAATTAGGCTTTGAAACTTACAAAGTAGCCCTAGTCTAAATCTGAAAAGACTACGCAGCATGTTAAAATATTTTTCATGGGCAACCCCTTCAGGTACCTTCCCACTGTGGAAGCTTTTCTGTCCTCTCAATAAATCCTGCTTTTTAAAAAAATTTAAAATAAAATAAAATCTTTTTCATGATTTTTAGTTAAAATCAATTTTAGTAATTGTGTCTTATGCTAAAAAGTCTCATAGTGCCCATGATTATGAGTATTAATTAACATACATTGAAAGCAGCCATCTCTAAGTAGACATGTTATTGCTATTCAGAGTATTACAGTAAAATGAAACAGGAAGTGAAGTGAGTCTATGTTTCCTTTAAATGCAAGAGAAATACATGTAATCAAGCTAAAGTATGTCCCATTGGGAATTTAGCCAAAGCCACAAACCCCTGCAGAGAAATTAGTCTACATTAGCTTCATTTAAACACACTAGAATCCAGCCCTTAACAGAGAATATGGAAACAACAATTACAATGTCAATATGGTTTCTTGTAAAAAGTATCAGAATTAAGCATCTGGTCTATTCTTTGTCAAAATAGTGCTTCCCTTTTTCATTTAATATATACAACTATTTAGATATATTTTTCCTCCACAAAGAAGTGCTTCTGGGTCTTTAGGGAACGGTGATTGCTTGTATTTGAGTGTTTTGAATTCTAAGAGGCAGGTTTCTTTGTTAACTTAATCAACAGCTTCTTAAACAAGCCCAGCACAACCCTTTCATCCTTTCCAGTAGAAAGCAAAAACCACAAACATTGCTGGTTGACGCCACATTAATGATTCTCCATTTTTAAGATCAGAGCCATACAGCTTGGAAGGATTTTGTCCCCTAACTTCCTAATCATTACAAGGTTAAAGAGCGGTGCTGTCTGCTTTTGTACAGCTGGAGTGGTGCTTTACAAAGTTTACATGCCCATATAATTGATAGTATTAGTGCACGCATCATTATTGGCATAATTATTACTTTTTATTTTTACATCACTATGCACTTTTTGATGCACTTTAACTCCTACAACATACTTGAATACAAAATGACATGAAAATATCATTTCATTTTTGAGCCGAGAGACAATGAGTTTAACAGATATGTTCTCACTCACGTTTGGGATAAAGACCAAAATCATGAATTCTACAAACAAAACATAATAAACTTAGAGAAACAAGACAATGGCTAAAGAGAAAGGCAATTTTATGTAGTAAAACTACATAAATGAAAGCTACTTAAATAGCATTTTATGTTGCCCTTTAAGACAATGTTGCTTTTATTTGTCCTCTAACAGTACATACTTTTTGAAGTTAATTTCTATGAAAATAAAATTTCAATTCTTTAATGTTTTCCTTCTTCACAAAATGAGTAACTGAAAAAGCCATCCAACATTCTCTTGGGTATTGCTTCAATAAAATAACGGTATGTCATTATAACTGAATGGCCCATAGAAAGATTCTGTTACTCTGATGGTCAAACTCAACTAATAGGAGAAAATTTGATGGTTTTTTTTAAGAGGAAAGTACAATGAAAACCAAGGAGAATCTTTCTTTTCTTAAAACATGTCATCAATATGAACATCACTGTTAGTCTGAATCATGACTCCCACCTAACTGGCTTCACTATTTGATTAACCTGTGGTTCACTAGCTCTATGAAAACTACTGACTGATGGTTAAACGTTGGGTCTATTTTATATTTTTGTACAGGCATAAACAAAACTACAGCACACATTCCTGTATGTCACTTAAATAGCTAAATATATACATAATATTTACATAAGTATTACACATACTAAGTGTTTATATGTACATAAATATTTATACACTAAACACATATGCACAGCCCTTAAATTTTAGGGCAGAGCACAACTCCCTATTCATTATAAAATATTTCTAATGACATGCCAAATGTCCAAGAGGAACCAGGAATCAGAAAACCTTAATTCTAGTTTTAATTCTGCCATTCAAGATCTGTGATCCTGGATAATTATTCTGCTTTATAAGATATACATGATGCTACCTATATTACAAAGGCGTTGTGAATATCAAATGTTAGTCTGGGGAACTCTACCTTTCAGAATGGCTACAAACCCAATTTTATGCAAAATAAAATTGCTTTGGATATAGATAAATCACTTTTTAATAATAAAATGATTGTGATGATCACTATCATTAATTATAGCCTTTTATATGTTATAGTTGGTGAAAAACACTTTATATCCAGAGGTTCCTGTCCCCTGGGCCATAGACCGGTACCCATCTGTGGACTCTTAGGAACTGTGCCACACAGCAGGATGTGAGCAGCGGGTGAGTGAGCGAAGCTTCATCTGTATTTACAGCCACTAGCATTACTGCCTGAGCTCCGTGTTTTGTCAGATCAGTGGTGGCATTAGATTATCATAGGAGCATAAACTCTAGTGTGAATTGTGCATGCAAGGGATCTAGATTGCAAGTTCCTTATGAGAAACTAATGCCTGATCACCTGAAGTGGAGCTGAGGCATAGGAGATGGACTCAGAGTACACATGTCTTTTCTTATACACAGAAGTGAGAAGTGAGATGACTTTCTAAAGGTTGATCACTGACCAGAGTTTTTGAGTCCACCCTAGAGATTTATTTTAGAAAAACAGTCACCATTGGCAGCACATTTCAGTGACACAGAATGGATCTCAAAACTTGCTTACTTGAGTAACATATTTAACCTGCTCAACGAACTCAATCTGTCACTTCAAGGAAGAAGTGAAGAACTGTGTTAAAGTCGGCAGATTAAAGTGACTACATTCAAAGCCAAACTGAAATTAAGGGAGCAACAAGTGAATATTGTGATTTTTGACATGTTTCAAACATTAGTAGAGATTTTGAAAGAGACTGAGCCAGGGCCTTCTTTCTCCCAGCCGGCACATGATTACCCCACTTCAACTTTCAAAAGAGTTTGAGTATTACTTCCCAACCACAAAAGACTCCCAACCGGGAAGAAATGGATCTGTGATCCATTTGTGAATAAGCCAGGTGAATTGACTTTGTCCATGCTGGAAGAGGATCAACTGCTTGAGATCACAAACAATGGTGGTATTAAAGGTATGTTTGAGACAAATTCAAATCTCCAAACGGTCTCAATTAAAGTCAAGGTGAAGTATCCCGAGATTGCCACAAAAGCACTGAAAAACCTGCTTCTATTTTCAACATCCTATCTTTGTGAAATAGGATTTTCTGCAGTGACAACCATCAAAGTGAGATTGTGAAGTAGACTGGACATAGCTAACACACTTCAGGTGTTACTGTCTCCTATCACGTACAGATAGGACCGTCTAGTTGCAGGAAAACAAGCTCAGCGCTCCCACTGATTCTGCATTATGGTGAGTTGTATAATTATTTCATTATATATTACAATGTGATAATAATAGAAATAAAGTTCACAATAAATGTAATCTGCTTGAATCATCCTGAAATTATCCCCCCTTCCCCGTCCATGGAAAAATTGTCTTCCACAAAACCAGTCCCTGGTGTCAAAAGGGTTGGGGACTGCTGCTTTATATCATTTAACTAAGATGGTAACTAAGGTTACCCGGACATTGAATGTCAAATAAAAATGACTTGAAAGCTTGTCTAACTTCCAGTAGGAAACACATTGTCCTTGATAATAACTATGAAATTCTTGGAGGGATTTTTTTTTTCCTTCCAACACATGTCTAGCTTAAAAATTACTTTCCTACTATATGTTTTATCCCAGTGTTTTAATATTGAAAACCTTCCTGACCTCTTTAAATCCCAAATAGAATACCTCCGTAAGCAGAGATGTATATGTCAGGCTCCTAGGATCAGGGCAATGTAAGGGCTTTAAATTGCTGAACCTTAAACAGTTTAAAATCTAGCATTTATACATTTTTTTTTTAGAAACTCTTATTACCAGCAGGAGGATCTCAATGGCTGCCTTTTTCTGCAGCTCGGCCTGTGTCGTGGACTTCACCCTTTCTTTCCTCACTAACCTCTACTCCTCTCTCTTGTGTCTGATCTCCATTCCCAATGCCTGCTAAAGTCATTTTCAAAGCCACATAATTCTCTTGTTTGGCCATCTGATTCCAGATCATCCCCTGGGGATTTCATCAGCTACCATGAAAGCAATCTATTAAGAACTTTTCCCAAACATTATGTCTGTCTAAAAGAAAAACTTTGATACCAGTGGTAAAATATATTTTTGATTATGTTCCCCTCAAGCACACTGACAGCAATTCTAAATGATGGCCATAACTGTTACTGACATTTTGCAGATGAGGAAATTGAGGCTCCGACAGTTTGAATCAGCAGTCCCAGGGTTGTATGTCTAATGGGTGGGAAAGCCAGCCTTGCTTCTTTGAACACTTTTAGCTTTGCCCTAAGAGCACGTCCTAGGTTCTGGTTCTCATGTTAGTTCCTACTTAGACTTGGTCCTTCTCATTCTGTCAATATCTTCACCTGCTGCTGACTCTCCATTAACTCTAGAAAATCTCCTGCTAGCTTTTTTTCTTCTTAGTTTCTGAATTCAACTTTATACCTTACTTTCAACTCCTATGTTCAAAGAAATTTCATATTCACTAAAAGTGTGGGATATGTCAGCATCAATCTGGAAAGTTAATTCACATAAAAAACGCCTTATAAACTGTAAAACTCTCAAAAATATAAAGTATGATGATGTTGAAATATGTTACACTAACCTCATTTAATTAATAAAGGCATGTGAGTTATTTTAGAGTCTGAAAACTGAATGGCAGTTTATAATAAATATCTTTAGTTGGAACTTTTATGTGGCAAAGCCTCAATAGTAATACTAATTTATTATCATAGGTTTCTAAGGTTGTATCTAATGCAACCTTAGATACTAAAGTTGCTACTAATTTATAATCATAGGTATCTATGGTTGTATCTAATGCAACCATAATAATTACTTTAAATAAAGATAGGGGCTATGTTTAAATGGAGCCAGGAAAACCATCAGAAGAAATAACACACAATTTATGCAATATCAAATAAAATTTGTACCATGACTTCTTCTTTATGTGTAAGAGTTGGATTTTCTCAGAAAGTCAAAGATCTTGGAAACAAATGCATCTATCACCTTTCCCTGAACTAAACTGAAGAAACTAGATACCATAATTCTTGAGTTCCTAATAGAGATTTTGATCATTTAAAGCAAAGCAAGACCAAAATATTTTAAAGCCCCAGAACTTTTTCAGGGTGACCCAGTGAAAGAGATGGAAAAATCTTGTAACTAATGACATCCAAAAAGATAAATAAATTATTTTTTTGCTCAGTATGCAAGATGAAGTATGTTAGAGTTGGTAATTATATTCAAACTTAACTTTCAAATATAGAAATCAATGTCATGGATAATGATAAATAACACAAATCCTTTGCTGTATAAACTGTCTCAAGGTGTATGAGCCCTTCATCTTCTAGAAGTGATGGGACTGCTAAAAAAAGGTAGAAACTTCTGCTCCTCAATCTGATTACTGGAACAGAATAATCCAAATATGTAGTCACAAAAAAATGAAAAACTTTCATTCTTCTATAAACATTTATTATATAACTTGTCAGCCTACAAAGTAGGATTAAATTATTTTCTTTCTAATTTGGAAGTATGGATGGAGTGAGAAGAATAAATTTTTATTTATAGTAAAAAGGATCTGAGGATAAAACAAGGGTATTCCTAAATATTTGGGGACTAGACAGAGAAATTGTTGGGGTTTTTTAGCTTATCTCCCCATAATTCTGAATATTACCCCAGTGGAAGGGCTCAATTTTTGCAATTTTCCAATAATCTAGTTCTGGAAAGAATCCAAATTATAAGTTGAGCCTATAAACAAATGGAGTTGTCTGATTTGGTCCAGAGAAAGATTTACTAATAGGGCAAATGCAGTAATAGGTTGCTGACATTTCAAATTTGGGTGTAATGAGTATTAGAATATAACTGTCTAGAGAGCTGCCCAGAGCAATTGATTACACTCCATCATCTGCTATGATCATGTGCTGCTTATCCTAGTAGCATACTTTAAACACTAGTAGATCAAAGCTCTAAACTAAGAGATGTAATGTTTGAACGAATTGCATTTAAAGACTATTGATCACTTACTACTTTTTTATTGTGTTCAGTACACTGGCTTAATATAACATAAAAGAAAAGCTCATCTTCCATCTAAAGTACTACAGTTCAGTTTTCTATGACACTGTATTTCCCAGCACGTATCTACACTGAGTTATAAGCAAAAGTTAAGGCCAACTGGGGTTCCTAAAAGTTCTCTGGACCAAAAAAACATGAAAATTTGTTTTATGTTTTACTTCACCTAGAACATATTCAATGTAGAAGCCTGAACAACATAGTGAGACTCTGTCTCTACGAAAAGTAAAAAATTAGCCAGGTGTGGTGGTGCCTGCCTGTGGTCCCAGCTACTCAGGAGTCTGAGGTAGAAGGATTGCCCGAGCCCGGAAGGTCATAACTGCAGTGAGCTGTGATTGTGCCATGGCACTCCAGCCTGGGTGACAGAGTGAGACTCTGACTTAAAGAAAAGGAAAATATTTAAGGCAGAACACAGTGGAATATACTCAGTGATGAAAATGATTGGTCACTCCATTATCCAAGATATTATTATTATTAAAAATAAATGAGACAACATGCTTTCTATGTAACTTGCCTTTACAAGAACCCTACATATGATTCACTTTTGAACCACAGTATACACACATTTTACCATTTAATTATTGGAAAATATAATCAAAAATACTTTAAATGCAAGTATTATGCATTGTTGTGTTCTTTAAGTTTAACTAAGATGATGGCAAACTAAATTGATAATAATAAGATTAAGCTAGTAATTCATAAAGAAAAATAAGGAACAACAACAATTGAAAACTGAGCAGCTTGAGACAAACTGATCATGCCTTTGTGTTAAGCACCCTATTAATCGTATTCATCATTTGCTTATAAAACCAGAAGACAGGCTTAAAAATTCACATAAGTTTATGATCCATTTAGAAGTTCTTGCTGGTTTTGGAGAAATCATAAGCAATGCTTTGAGAATCAATGGATATATATTTAGGCTTTGGCAGAGACATTGATGCATTTGCTTCAAACGAATGCTAATTTGTTGTGTATCAGAGACTTCTTGTGAACTTGACCAACCTAGATGAGACCCCTAGGTTCTAAATCTGGCTCTATTTCAAAACCATCAATCTAACTCTCTTTCTCTGTTTTGCCATCTCAGAATGATTACAAAAAGAAAGAAAGAGAATATAGGGAAGAAAGAAAACCCCCCCACTCTGCTTTCCTCATCAGACCGTTTTAAGGCTCCACTGTGATGCTGCATGTGAACATCAAAGTGTACAAAATGCAAGTCATATAACATTAAAAGTCAAAGAGGCATTTAAAGTTATGAAGTCCTATCTTTTTAGCTTGGAAGATAAGCAACAGAGATTTATGATTTGCTCAAGGGCAGCCAGAAATTGAGTGGCTAGAATCCAGTTCTTTTGAGACCTGGCAAAGATGTTTCAGAGTCTTTACGTCAGTTCTCAATTCACAGTATTATCACAATTACTATCAATGTTACTAATAGCTTACTGATAAAATACGTAAAATGTCCATTTAATAACACTGCAAACCACACTTTTCTTTTTGAAACTTTTCCCATCTTTGTTTTTTTGACACCCAATAGGCCAGTTCTTCTCCTGCTGTTCTTCTCCTTCTCCTTCCTTCACTAGATACCCCGATCACATTTATAAGAATCCTTTTAAAATTAATTCTCAATTTTTCACTTTAATCACTTGTCCTACCATGGTTTTAACCGTCTTCTCCAAATGGAAGACTACAAAATATATGCTCAAAGTTTTCAAGTTTAAGAGTTAATGAGACACTTACATGTAGATGTTACACTCAGTGCCAAAATCGTAACAGCTTTGGGCAGCAGCAACTTTAAGATCAAGGAGACAATGGGTATTGCCTTTAAAAGTCTGAGGGAATATGACTCTTAGCATGGAATGTCCTGTCTAACCAAATGACTGAACAGGTGTGGCTAATTAAAACTCATGGCTTATTCAAATATGGAAAAAGTAAAAAAACATTGAATTTTCAATGTATCTTCTTTTGGGAAGCATTAGAATAGGTGGTCTGGCAAAATAAGGGTAAAACTAAGAACAAATGAAGATATGAGGACCACAAAATGGGGATATTTGAGTATAGAAGTAGGTGAAGTTCTGGGAGGAAGGCCATGCAGCAGCTAAAAGAGCTTCAGTACAATTTGGGAGAGAAGACATTTTCTAGAAATGTAATTGATAGAGTATGTGAAATATTAGAATGTTGAAAATATAGACAGAATTTATACAATTAGCATATACATGTAGCATTTTAATGCAGCATAAAAATTTAAATTAGCCTTCAAAAATTAATCAAATGAAAAATAAAATAATTAATTTTTGGAAATATAAGTATAGGTGGAAATCTTAGTATGTCATGGCCAGATTCCTCTGACCTACAAAGCTCCCCACTGTGTCTGGCCATGAACACTTATCCTTGCCTACCATTCCACCATGGAGATGACGAAATCTGTAGCCACTTATTTTATTCTAATCATGAATGTATCCTTTGCTCTTATTGTTTCTCGGTCCATTAAGCCAAGTCCAAGTTAGAATTCTCTTGAATTTTCAAATTCTGAGCATACCTTTTAGTTTTCCTAAAATGATCAACAAAAAAGAAAGTATAATCATGCTTAATACTTGAACCAATAATAGAAGAATTTATATAGCCATGATAATGCAAATAAAATGGACTTTCTCAACAAAAACTCAAGATAATTTTGTTGGGAGAATAAGGTGGAATGTAGCTGGGACTGGTAACTCATCTAAACTAATAAAAAAATCAATGGGTAATGTCCAAAGTAGATTAAACCAAGAAAAGGCAGTATAAGTATATTGACTAGAAACAGAGAGGTAAATATAAATAAACATATCTAAATATTTTGAAAGTTGTCTTCTCCAGGTAGCAAGACCAAAGAATATTAATCTTAGAATTATGTGTTGTAATGTCCTTCTATTTGAAATATAACTTCATTAGTTCCTAATCTTTGCCTTGTAATTTTATTTTTATACCACAACATACTTTCTTGCCTTTAATAGAAGTCCAAATATTTATTTTAGAAAAGCTAAGTGAATAAAAGATGGATTTGTCATTAGTTTAATGACATGTAAAATGTCTTCACTTAAGCTTGAAGTTCTAGAGCAAAGAAGATAAAAAGTGGTTGAGACAAAATTAAAGCCAGTATTTGTCCCTGGCAGTTTGAAGACACAAGGTTTTAAACTACATTTGAACTTCCTACTTAATATCCTACTTTTGGATACATCCTATTTTCCTCTCTCTCTCAATGTTGAACATTATATTGTACATTTAACAAACTTAGGTAGATACTTGACACTTATTCTGTCTCTTTTCCATACAAATCTGGAAAACATACAAGCAGATGGCATTCATTGATTGGGTTAAAAGTCCGGGCCACTGGGCTCAGTGGCTCAAGTAATCCCAGCACTTTGGGAGGCCGAGACGAGAGGATTGCCTGAGCCCAGGTGTTCGAGACCAGCCTGGGAAACTTGGTGAAACCTCGCCTCTACAATAAGTCAAAAAAATTAGCTGGATGTGGTGGCACGCACCTGTAGTTCCAGCTACTTGGAAGGCTGAGATGGAAGGATCACCTGAGCCCAGCAGGTCAAGGCTGCGGTGGTCGTGAGCATGCCACTGAACTCGGCCTGGGAGACAGAGTAAGACTCCAACTCAAAAAACAAACAAAAAAAAAACAACAAAAAAGTAAGAGTCATGGAAAACAGAAGGAAATATACATAATATTAAAGACCTTTATCACTACATCCATAAATATGTACTTATTTCATTATTCCATCCTATTCTAGTAAATGAATTTTTTATTTTTTTAAAGGAAAGAAATTAAAGCAAAGGAAAATAAGGATAAGAAAAAGCAGATAAGAAGGAGTAAGATTATTTTTCAAATTCATGTGTAATTTCTTGGATACTTTGAAATGTACCCGAAATCTGACTCTGAGTTTCAAACAGCTGATACAGACAGGAGCGGCCATGGTGGAGAGACTAAATGAAAAACGTTACTCTGACTTTCCTGGCAGCCATAACAAAAGCAAAAACAAGTTAGTTTCAGAATCGGATGCTACCACAGAGGTCTGTTACATGCTTTTCTATATACCTATATGAATGCAGGATACTCAATTATGTTGTAATTTATGATTAAAAAATTAACAAGATCTTAAAATATAAGTATGCCCCAAATATTGCTCGGAACATAATTGTATAAAAAGAACTTTTGTAAAATCTGATATTCAAATTTAACTGGAAGTTTTAATTTTTTTTTTATTTGTATTGCTAAATCTGGCTATCCTAGATTCCTGATGAAACTTCAGTAACTGAAAATGGACAGATAATTTTCGAAATGTCTGCACTTCCTATTCCATTTCGTATGATACCTACTGTAACATAAATTTCAGTGTATAATATGTTGTCTTCTTAGTGATCCAATTAATTCCTAAAAAATGGCTATTCAAACTATGTCTCAATATTGGTGAAATTCTATCTCTGTATTTGATGGCATTCTATTATTTATCCAAGAAACTCAGATCTTATTCAACAATGCAGCATAAATGCTTTTTATTTGTTTGTTTTTCTGTACTGGAAAATGCTAGAAGAAGGGAAGAACTATTATTAAACCAATTATATTTGACAATTCAATCATATGTTCTTCTTATGCAGAGGATTACAGTGGGATTATAACGAGAAGATACTTAACAAGTTTGCTGTCGGTTTGGGGGGAAGGAAAAATAATTGTTCTTGCCATCTGAGCTTGGAAATGTGATGCCAGTCCACAGGTAGAAAATATTTAGCATTTATAATCACTGTATGTGAAGGAGAGGAAACCAGTTTATATATGGGTGAACAATAAGTGACTAGAATTAAAGATAGGGCATTTTGTTCCAGTCAATCAAGAATACTAATAATGGCTGTTTGGCATGTTGGCTCATGCATGTAATCCCAGTGCTTTGGGAGGTTGAGGTGGGAGGATCCCTTGAAGCCAGGAGTTTGAGGCAAAAACTTTTATTTTTTGCAGCACTGGATGAATGGAATCTGTGTTCTTCACTTTTATGCATATTTTTTTAAAAGAACATAATTAATCTGTGATATTTCACTTCTTTAACTTGCTCATGTCATTCCTCAGTTGAGATAAGATTTCTTAATACTGTGAAATAAAAGGAATATGGAATACTTAAATTCAAAGCCAAAAAAATTTGAAAAGGACATAATTGTTGAGGGATACCTGACACCCAAATTCTAAATTGCATTATACTACAGTGAATTCTTTCTAGAATTAACAAGAATAAAAACAGTGTTTCATTTTATTCCTATGATGTTAGGGTCCCAATTCTGACAAGTTTTAAAGTACCTCTTATAGATAAAATTAAATTATGAGCCTCTTTCCACTGATACACAGGAGAAGGGAAAATAATGTGAGAAATAATAAAGTTTTAACTCTCAATTCCTAATGCAGTAGCATAGTATAATCATATATTGATATTTTTAAACCAAGTTAAAGTTCTAAATAAAACCGCTCTTACACTTTGATTTCTAACAGGCCAGCTGGGTTCTTCAGTATAAATGTATTCTTAATATTTCTGATTATTTATTATAAATAAAGAAATACAGGAAAAATAAGAAAACATAAAAATTAGGTTGTATTTACCCAGTGTCTAAGTCACTCCATAGTGACTTACATCTATCATAATGTATGTGTATTTCCATTTCTCTAGTAAGTCTAAAAAAAAAGGTCTTATACTGATGTCTTACTTCAATAGACTCTCCAAAGACACTAAATTTGCTAGACTAAAGCTCTTGGCATAATAAATGTGATAGACAACAACAAAGAGACATAAAATATTAAATTATGTCTTCTTTATTCAAGTCAACAAACATATATTAAATATATACTCTGCCAAATAGTGCTTTGGCTGTTGGGGCCTATAGAGATTATAAAACACAGACTGGAGAAAGTACATCTATAAATCAATAAATTATTCTTCCAAAAGATAAGAACAGAAATAAAAGTATACAACTCAAAAATATACTTAATATATGTAAAATTAATGATGGACTATACATGTATATTATTTATACATAAAGTAAATATATACAGTATATATTTATACATGTTTAATTCTATATCGATATGTTATAAAACTAAAATGATGAGATAAAAAAACTAAAGTTTGGGATTCTTTCTTTAATACTCAAATTGATCATCTTGTGTACACCTGATGAGTATTTTCCCTCACTTTGGAGACTGATGGACAGAGAGAACCAGGAGAAATGAGGCTTTTAAGAGAGGGCTTCCTGAAAAGGATGACTCATGCTCTGAGATTTTAATATTGAAATTATATTTTTAATGAACAAGAGGAAGGAAGAACACTCAATGTACAAGGAAGAGTTTTGTCAATATGTATACATGTGATTTCATGATTTGTTAAAAAAAAAGCATGCCCATCAGAAGAAATAACATACAATTTATGCAATATCAAATAAAAATTATACCAGGACTTCTTCTTTATGTGTAAGAGTTGGATTTTCTCAGGAAGTCAAAGACTTGACTTTTTTTTTTAATGTCAAGATCAAGTAAAGGAGGGACTAACCCAAGAGGAGGCCTGAAAGATGCTGAGTACCAGATCATAAGACGATTCACTCAATTCCTAATGCAGTAGTATAGTGTAATCATATATTGTTAAGGACTGGGGTATTATTTCAAAGACTATTTTTCTCTAGAAGTGGGTATTCCATGGACCAGACAAATCACTTGGAAGAATGTAGGGCAGGAGTCTTCAAAGGAGATCATGTGCGTTGGTGTATAGAAAGAAGATCTGAGAACTTCAGTGTATATTGATTCACATTTATTCCTGTCAAAATGTCTATTATAAAATGTTTTATAATAAGTACTTTTTATAGCATGTATTTTTAATTTTTTTATTTTAAAGATGTGGGGTAAATTCAAGATTAGGTAGACAAGTGGTCATCATACAGGTAAAGTTTGGGCCTGTAGTAAATATATTTAAGTGTGCATGCCTCTTTTTTAACTGATAGAATGAGTGATTTTAAAAAGTTTGTAAACCACTGAGACAGAGAATTATTTGAATGAGGGGTAAAAGCAGAGAAGAGGAAGTAAAAAATGATATTGATGTATAATTCAGATGAAAGATGGCTGAGACCTCAATAAGGAAGAAGCAATGGGGGTGAAGAGGGGAGCCATGGCTTGGACTATATTTAGCAGTTACTTTCAGATCTTTTCTCATTGCTTTCTCTTCAACAGGTATGTACATCTTATTTGTTATCTGCTACTTTAGTTTGTTCAAGCTGTTATAACAAAATGCTATAGATTGGGCAGCTTATAAACCATAGAAATTTATTTATCACAGTTCTGGAGTCTGGAAAGTCCAAGATCAAGGTGCCAGAAAATGTTATGTTTGGTCAGGGCTCTTCTTGCATGGAGATAACTGTCTTCTTACTGTAACCTCACATGGTAGAGGAGGCAAGGGATTCCTTTGGAGTCTCTTTCATAAGAGGACTAATCCCATTCATCCATTCATAAGGGTTCTGCAATCATGATCTACTCACCTCCCAATGTCTCTGCCCCCTAATATTTTTTCCTTTAGGTTATCAATCTCATCTTTAAGTAATCTATCTCTTCTGCATTTGACTATAAGCAATCAAGAGAAGCCAAACCAATATTCAATATCTTGCTTAGAAATATCCTCACTAGAAAGAGATCTGTCACAAATGAGGAAAAATCATCAGAGAAACACAAGTAATTCCCAGTGCTACAAAGATAAAACACCTGAAAATCAGACCTCAAATCCCAAACAATGAAAATCACCAATGACTGACTCAAGAATACAACAGAGATTACGGAATGGATGGAAAGAGTGAAGAAGACTTAAGAAAGACAAGATGCAACACTGAAAGAACTTGAAACAGAGATTTTGACCATAAAAATTTCCATCCAGAAAATAAATAACAAGATGACAAGCATAGAAAATGGAATTAATCAAGCAGAAAAAAGAATCTCAGAGCTTGAAGGCCAAACATGGAATTAACACAATCTGTAAAAACAGAAAGAAAACTCAGAAAGAAAGAACAATGTCTCCAAGGTATGTGCGATTATATCAAGAGGCTGCACCTACACCTCATTGGTATCCCAGAAGAAGAAAGGGACATGGAGAACTCCTTGGAATAAGTATACAAGGAGGTTATCCAAGAAAACTTTCCCCATCTCACCAGAGATGTGACCACCAAACACAAGAGATACAAAGAATCCCCATAAGACATCAAATGAGATGATGAACCCATAGACATATAGTAATTCACCTACACAAAGTAGGCACCAAAGAAAAAAACCCTAAAAGCAGCAAGAAAGAAAGGTCAGACTACATACCAGGGAAAACGAATCAGAATAGCAGCAGAACTATAGGCAAAGACACATGAACTAGAAGGGACTAGAGTCCTATATTCAATGTCCTCAAAGATAAACAATTTCAACCAATAATTTCCTCCTCAGCCAAGCTCAGCTTCATCAGTGATGGAGCATTAAAATTCTTCCCAGATATCCAATCTCTAAGAGATTATGCAGCTTCCAGACCAGTTCTGCAGGAGATGCATAAAAAGGTAATAAACACAGAAGAAAGAAAGAAAAAAAAGAATGACTATGCACTTCCCAAGAGAACAGAAGAACACAGAATCAACAGAGGATACATCGTGACTGCAAACTTGAAAACACACTCATACACCAATCCAAAAGCTAAACAAAAACAAACACCAAACAAAGAAAAAACTTTATAAGAACCTCATGATGGGGATAAACAATCACATTCCATTAATCAGCCTGAACGTGAATGGACTAAATGTACCACTGAAAAGACACAGAATGGCAAGCTGAATAAGAAACCATGGTTCAATTATTTGCTGCATCCAGGAAGTTCATCTCACCACAAGGGATGCACACAGATTCAATGTTAGAGGATGGAAAATGAGTTTACAAGCAATGGATTATAAAAGAAGGCAGGAGTCACGATCTTAATTTCAGACAAAACAACCTTAAACTATCAAAAATTTAAAAAGATATGGAAGGACACTACATAATGATAAAGGGTACAATTCATCAACAAGAAATATCCACCCTAAACATATATACACCCAACACATTTATAAAGCAGCTACTAAGTAAACTAAAACAAGATATTGACTCTAACACTATTATAGCTAGGGACTTAAATACACAACTAACAAACCTAGATAGGTCATCGAGGCCAAAAATCAACAAAGAGATCTGCAACCTCAACTTGACGCTCAGATAAATGTACTTAATAGATACTTACAGAATACCCCACCCAAAAACCACATAATATACATTCTACTCATCACCACATGGAACATACTCCAAGACTGATCACATCCTCGGTCATAAATCAAGAATAAACAAATTTCATAAGATCAAAATACTGCCATGCACATTCTCAGACCACAGTGGAATAAAAATAAATAACCATGTCAAACAAAATTCCCCTAGAACCCACAACAACATGGACACTAAACAACATGATGCTCAATGACTACTGCGTCAACACAGAAATCAAAACAGAAATTAAAAGTTTCCTGGAAACAAATGAAAATGAAGAAACATCCTACCAAAATCTCTGTGATGCCATTAAGTCAGTTAGTTCTAGGAGGGGAATTTATATCTCTACAAACACATATCAAGAAAATGGAAAGAACACAAGTTAGCAGCCTAACAAATCATCTAAGGGAGCTGAAAAAAGACCACTAAAACCCTAACTTTTTTTCACTGGAGTCTCACTCCTGTCACCCATGCTGGAGTGCAGTGGCACACTCAAGGCCACCATAGCCTCGACCTGCTGGGCTTAAGCGATCCTTCTGCCTCAGCCTTCCAAGTGGTTGGAACTACAGATGCATACCACCACACCACTAGTTTTTGTGATTAATTGTAGAGATGAGGTCTCACCAAATTGTCCAGGCTGGTTTGAACTTCCAGACTCAGGCAATGCTCTCTCCTCAGTCTCCCAAAGTGCTGGAATTACAGGCTGAACCACCACACCCAACCTAAAACCCTAATTTTAGCAGAAGAATCCAGATCACGAAAGTAAAAGCCTAAATGCAGGACACAGAAGACAAAAATATCATAGAAAATATCAACAACACAAAAAGCTGGTTCTCTGAAAGGATAAACAAGATTGATGGACCCCTAGCCAGAATAATCAACAAAAATAGAGGAAAAAGCCCAAATAAACACAATCAGAAATGCAAAAGATCCAATCACAACTGACCCTGAAGAAATACAAAATACTATCAGAGATTATTATGCACACCTGCATGGAAACAAACTTGATAACCTAAATGAAACAGAGGACTTTCTGACATCATTCATGTGTCTGTTGGTTGCCTGTATATCTTCCTTTGAGAAGTGTTTATTCATGCCTTTTGCCCACTTTTTAATGGGACTGTATGTTTTTTTCCTTTCGGCATGTTTGAGTTCCTTGTAGATCATAGATGTTAGAACTTGGATATATAGTTGGCAAATATTTTTTTCTATTCTGTGGGCTGTCTCCCCTCTCCCTTTATGGTTTCTTTTGCTTTGCAGAAGCTTTTCAGTTTAATGAGGTCCTGCTTATCTATCTTACCTCTTATGGCATGGGCATTAGGGTTCTGAATAGGAACTGGTTGTCAGTTCCAATTTCCATAAGGGTGTTTCCTATATTTTCTAAGGTTTTTATAGTTTGAGGTTTTACATTTAGGTCTTTGATCCATTTAGAGACAATTTTTGTGGGTGGTGATAGATAGGACTCCTGTTTCAATCTTCTGCGTGTGGTCAGCCAGTTTTCCCAGCACCATTTACTGAATATGTTCTCCTTTCCCCAGTGGTTGTTGTTGGAGGCTTTGTTGGAAATGAATTAGTTGAGAAATTGAGAATTTGCTTCAGGAATATCTATCCTGTTCCATTGGTCTTTATGTCTAGTCTTGTACCAGGCTGTTTGGTTATTGTAGCCTTATAGTAAAATTTGAAGAATGAAAGCGTGATACCTCCCACTTTGTTTCTTTTGCTGAGGATTGTTTTGGCTATTCATGGTAGTTTATGTTTCCATATGAATTTCTGTATTGTCATTTCCAGGTCTGACAAGAATGACGTTGGCAATTTAATGTGTATTGCATTGAATCTATAGATTATCTTGGGTAGGATGAACATCTTCACAATGTTGATTCTTCCTATCTGTGAGCATGAACTATTTTTCCATTTGTTTGTGTCTTCTTGAATTTCTTTGAGCAGTGTTTTGTAATTCTCATTGTAAAGGTCTTTCACTTCTCTGGTTAGGAAAATGCCGAGTTATTTCTTTTTTTTTTTTTTTTGACTATTGTGAATAGGATTGTGATTTTTATTTGGTTCTCTGCCTGCTTGTTGTTGGTGTATAAGAATGCAACTGTCTTTTGCGCATTTATTTTAAAGATGGGCACAATTCAGTATTAGGTATACAAGTGGTCATCGTACAGGTAAAGTTTGGGCCTCCCTTTGGTCCCCACTTTACCTGGTTTGAGGTTTAGTACCCTTATTGATGTTGTGCTCCACATCTTTAAAATAAAAGAAATATCCTCAGCCAATTTAATAACTCACAATTTCTATCTTCCACAAAACACTAGAACATAAATGCAACTCAGTCAGGCTCTTTGGTGTCTCATAATGCGGATGTCCTTTCCCCTACTGTTTAATAGCACGTTCCTCGTTTTCATCTAAGATTGCATCAGAAAGGCATTTACCAACCACATTTCCACAAAAATTTTGCTCAGGATTATTTAGACATTCTCTAAGAACATTGATTCATTCTTTACATCTCCCCTATTCATCTGAGCCCTCTCCAGAATTTCACTTTACAATCCATTCACCACAATATAGGCTTTTTCTAGCCTGTACCTCAAAATTCTCGCCTTTACCCAAAGTTCCAAGGCTATTTCCACATGTTTAGTATTTGTTATAGCACCAATTCTACCTCACAGTCTTGGTTCTCCTAAGAAACTGAATCAATAGGATAGATAGAGATACACAATGTAGAAAGAGATCTTTAAAGAAATGATTGACTCATACAATTATGGAGACTGAGCAAACCTGTACTTGCTGTCTTCAAGCTGGAGGTCCAGGAAATCTGGTGATGTAGTTCCAGTCCAGACTCAAAGACCTAGGAAGCAGAAGAGCCAATCTCTTAGGACAAGAAAACATGGATGTCTTGGCTCCAGAAGGGAGAGCAAATTTGCTCCTCCTTTGCTTATTTGTTCTATTCATGTCCTCAACAAATTGGATGATGCTCGCCCACATTGGTACATGTGGATCTTCCTTACTCAGTCTACTGATTTAAATGCTAGTATCTTCAGAAAACACTCTTAAAGATACATGTAGAAATAGTGTTTTACCAGTCATCTGGACATCTATTAGCCCAGTTACATTGACACATAAAATTAACCATTATACTTGCACATAGCAGACCTGATTCTATGTGCTCAGAAAAATTTTGAATGCTTTTGTAATATCTAAACTTTGATTCTTAAGATTTGGGTTAGAAATTTACACTTCTTTGCATGGTTATAGCCAGCTTAGACAGTAGTCTATACATTCTGTACATTATTCTCCTATAACTCCTTAATGGTCACTGGACTCAAAACATTGGAGAAAAATCAGGAAATAAAGAAGAAAGAGGAGGAGGAGGCATATTGAGAAGAGAGAGAGAGAGAGAGAAGAAGAATAAGACTGTCTTCTAAAAGAGAATTCCTTTTAATAAAGTCAAATTCCAATTTGAAACGTCTTTCTCTTCCTCATTTTCTCTCACCTCATTCATTATTTGTTCTTCAAGAATGAAATCCAGAACAGCTCCTTGAGCTGGGCTGACTTGCTCTTTGTAGAGTAGTTATGTTCGTTATTCTCTCATGACACATATCCAACTGTCTACTTTGTGTCATCCTGGAACCTAAATCTGCCCCAAGAGAAATTTGATCTCTAGCCTGTCTTCAGTATTATAGATAAGGCTATAATCAATATCTACCTATCTACCTATATTTATATCTATATCTATATTCATCTCTGTCTACAAAATTATGTACACACACACACATATGTATACCTATACACAGACAAATAAAGGTATATTCTACAATATGTATATAAGCATATTTAATGTTCTAACACATGTATGCATGTCTGTATACTCATCATGTCTGTGTGTATGCCTATAGTTTGACTCACTACAACAATTACAGCTCTGAAATTCAGCAGCCCTACATTTGAGTCTCTATTCTTGCTCCTACAAGCTATTAAAAAATCTGACAACTTAATTTATTTCTTTGAACCTACCCTCCTCACCTCTAAAATGGTAATAGCAATGCCCACTTTGCCATCTTATTTTGTGTATTCAATGAGATGGTGCATGTAAATTGCTGGCTTACACAGAAACCCAATAGACAGTAGCCATTGCATTTTGTTGTGGGAAATACAATTATCTTCTTTGACTTCAAAAATGTCTTCACTGAAGTTCAAAGATGAAAGGATAGGCATTAAAAATTTAATAAAATTTGTATGCATTGAGTTTTAGTTTTATGTCAAATACAAAGATGAACAAAACAATGAACCTACCACCCTGGGGCTCACAGACAAAGCAAGATGTGATGCTTATGGAAACACATGTACAAAATACAAATGGAAAACAAGAGACAGAAGGAAGGAGGGAGAAAGGAGAGAAAGAAAAAAAAAGTCAAATGCAATGAGTGTGATTTGAGCTGGACTGTAAAACCTCATCTGCTTTGGGGTAACATTTGCCAAAACATATCTATGAGGTAAGGGAGCCCTGAAGTCATGCAGAGTAATGCCAAACCTTCATGCACTAGTAGCAAAGAAGAAATCTGTCTTCTTTTTTTTTTTTTGAGTTGGAGCCTCACTCTGTCACCCAGGTTGGAGTGCAGTGGCATAATCACAGCTTCCACAGCCCTGACCTGCTGGCCTCAGATGATCCTTCCACCTCAGCCTTCCAAAAGCTGCAACTACAGGCACGTGCCATCACACCTGGTTAATTTTTTATTTAATGTAGAGATGAGGTCTCGCCAAATTTCCCAGGCTAGTCTTGAACCCCTGGACTCAGACAATACTCTCACCTCGGCTTCCCAAAGTGCTGGGATTATTGACTTGAGCCACCGCGCCCGGCTGAAATCTGTCCTCTTGCTTTCACTCAGGATCCATTTCTCCTTGGTTTTGTTATAAAATTCAGTGCACTTATTTGTCTAGTTTTCTAGTATATAGACTATTGGAAGTAGAATTTTCATGCAGTATGGGTTTTATTTCTAGTGACCAATGTTTTGAGAGTCCAACAAAATGGCAGCTAATAATCTGATAGAAAAAGAAGAAAGAAAACTCATGAAAATCAAGTGTTAGAATTCCATAATGAAAGATGCTGGAGTGGTTTTGTGGAAGAGAAGTTACTGGTTATATATCTTTTTCCTCTTCATGCATCAGCATATTATAAACAACATAATAACTGCTCTTTGAAATGATAGTTGAATCATTAAAAACAAGTTAAATTATGTTTACTAATTCTTTCAATGAAATTGAAGTGTGAAATGCATCGTTGAATGATACCACTAAAATAGTCAGCATTTCTTGCAAAGACTTAGTGTTGAATAGTTGCATAATTATGGGTTGCTTAACCTTCTTGAGCCAAATTTCCTTATCTATAACATCCACATGATAATATGTACTTAGTAAGATCGTTGTGGGTTCTAAATAAGATAATAATTATAAACAAGCATTGTTCTTGTTCTGTCACACAAAACATCTATCGGTTAACTTCTGCTTTCAGTTGGTTAATTTCTGCTTTAATAGGATTAGCCTTAGTTAATTGGAGGATTAACATCTCATGAATTGATCAAGGTAAAAGTTACATTTTTTTGTTAAAAAAACAAGTGGTTAAATGTAAAGATATTAACATATATTTTAGTCTATTAAACTGTAGATTGCCACCCTTACAAGAGTTCTTCAAAAGTTCACAGTTCCTTTAGGAACTGACCAATACCACACAGCGCTGATGTGGAGAGTGACCATTTTTAATGAATAAAAGCTGTGTCCTAGTTTTTACACAATTGTGGGAATTCAGATTCTCTTTGTTGATTCATCAAGACTGAGTAGAGGGAGTCTAAGTTCATACACACACACACACAATTTGGAAAGAAGATAGATTTATCTCGTTTTGTATGATACACTGAGAATGAACATGTGTTAGGAATGAATAAGGTTATTAAAGAGTAGTTGCGTATGATTTTCTGAGGAGGCATATATTTTATTTTAGATCTGGAGACTTCTAACATTAGTAAAATTTCATTCACAAATGTTGTTTATTCTTTCACTGAAAGCAATATTTTCCTTTCTGAAAATGAAAAATCATTTCCACTTTCATTATATCCTTTCAATTTCACTCCAAAGCAGTGTTGCTGAAGCACATTTTTATTTTACACATTGCCCTATCAACATCATGCTTCTGCAGTGTTTTTCACAACAAAGGAACGCAGAGTATTGAATTGAACCTATCAATCTCTCATTCTGTTCCAGTGAAGATGAGGCAAGAGAACTTGTTACTCGTAGTTAAACAGAGTTCAAGCTGCACAGCTTGTTTCAAATGTTTAATCTCTATTCTCAAGCAATCAATGAGCCTGGTCACTGACCCTGTCTAAGTTCTAGTTTCTCAGGCTGATCAGATGACTTGATTCATAGATTCTAGGCAACCCAGCTCCTTTCTCTATTACCCACACCCTATCACCTGCATACACACGTGGGCACACATACACATACAATTACTACTCTTCCTGAAAATCATGAACAGTCACATATCATTTTGAAATATGATTTTCACTAACATCTGCTTATCAAACTTTATCTGGCTATGCCTCATTACTATTGCCCGGATAGTATCAAGTAGCTAATCTTTCTTCCAGTTTGGAAGTTGCAAAATTAAACATAAATGGGAATTACAATATATATATTACAAATGAGCACATTAAGAGAACTAGGCAAATGGCCTAAAGCCAGGCTTGTTCTTGGGGATCAAGGATGATGTTTGTAGAGAGGATCCAGTATGGTCAGAAGCAAAGAGAAACTAATGGCCAGAAATGTTCTATGCTTGATGACAGAGTGACCGAGGATCAAAGCTGAGAAGGCAAAATCTTCTTTAGGAATAAAGAGGAAGTATAAATACAGAAAAATAAAGAAAAGAAAGAAAAACCAAGGCAAGAAAGAAGAAATGAAGGTGAGGTGTTAAAGTCAGAGCTTTGATACTTGTGTTGGATGTGATGGGTTTGAGGCATACTATACCAAAATATGGCACCCTAGCATTTGAGAAGCTGCAGAAAAGGAAGGTCTCTCTTACCTTCCCCTCACCCTTCTACTCTGAAGCAGGTCATACAATCCTCATTGGAGAAGTGGCCTCCCTGTACCTGGAAGAAAGGAATGTCTTTATCTCTGAAAGACACAAGGGCACAAAGAAGACAAGTCTTGCTAAGTTCTCCCCAGTATATTATCATTAGATCTTACTCTCTTTATTCAATCATACTAAGTCTATGGCTGAACAAACAGACCTTGGTAAGTTCTTTCCAGTGTATTATTAAATCATACCCACTTTGTTCAATTATGCTATCCCATGGCTATCCATACTTCACCAAACCTAAGCATAAAAATACACTGTTTCTCTGTCCTGTTTGGGTCATTTTTGAAGATTCCCTCATCATGTAAAACTTACGTTAAATAAAAATGCATGTGCTTCTCTCTTGCTAATCTGTCTTTCATTATAGGGACCTCACTCATGAAACTAAGATGGTTGAGGAAAAAGATATGTCCACTCCTACAGGTGCCATCTGTATGGGGAGCTTTGTGGAATCTGCCTGGATAAAAGATCAGAATGTCTTCCATGTAGACAAAATTCATTAACAAAAGGCATATCCTAAGAGCATACAGTTTAATATTAACACATTACATGGAGCTTTCTCCCTTATAGTATTCCTTCAGAACTTTGAATATTCCTCTACCATCATAAATATCTAAATGTCTACTTTTTTTCTTTTTCTTTTCTTTTTTTTCTTATTCGTCTGACACTCCAGTCAGAATGTGAGTTAGGAGAGAAAAAATGTTACTTCTCTGTCTTTAATATCCAGTAGAGTACACAGCAGTTTGCTGAAGTGACTTTTAGTGTAGCAAACTGGTCATCTGGAAGAGATTTACAAATCCTGAGCCAATAATAAAGCTAAGTGACCTGGAGAGTGTAAGCCCAAGTCAGGAAAATGAAATTGCAAAGGGGTGAAAGGGCCTAAATGCACCATGTCATAAAACCCAGTTGCATTCATTCAGCAAACATTTATTGTACACCAAATATTGTTTTCATATGGATGAGGCGATAGCATTAGTTGTGTTGTCTCATTGGCAGTAGCAGACACAATCTTCTTATACTGTGAGTTTCTGAAGTTAGAATTCCAATTTAACTTGGGTATAATTTATAACGAATATCAAACCTTTACGTTTCATTGGGATTTTTAGAACAATTGTCTGTGACAAAAATAAAATTAAAAAGAAGAAATACACAAAAGAACAAAATGTTAAAGTGAATCATTAATATCATTTTCTGCTGATTGAAAGAACAGATTATGGTAGAACTTGAAAATGCTTAGCATTGGAATATTTGAAAACAGTAGAACATATGCTTAAAATAATTAAATTCAGCAAAAGTTAAGTATAGAATAAAGTCATGGATTTTAGTTTGAACTGATTTTATTAATTTATGTTTTTAAAAATAACTGGGTGTAGGAAGTAACAAGCATATAACAGCGTAGGTTTGAACCTGGAATGTGCTAAATCTAAACTCTTGTTGGTTCGCACATCCTTCTCTTGCTACATTCTATTTCTTAGTTCCTCATAAGCTGTTTCCTTCCTTTACCTTTACTGTCTGTCATTGAAATTCTCCCCTGCACAGAGAGTCAGGGACTCAAGCTTACCTGCCTACCGCTGTCTCCTCAATCCACTCTTGTAAGCTCTTGTGGCCTCTCCACTGAAAAGGCTTCTACCAAGGTCAACAACCATTTACATTTTTTCAAATATCTGTTACATTCAAGGAAAATTACAATGATCTCAGACCAGATTTCTAAAGATGTACCAAGAGTGGGTTGCTGAGAAAGATACCTCCCACTCCTCTTTAGATGCCATAATTTTGCAAGCAGTCCGTGAAGGCGTTGGCATTGTGTATTTTGGATCTGAAGCAAGATGTCACCTCTATAGACGACAGCCTGGGGATGAAGTTTGTGAAGCAAGTATGCAACATTCTTTTATATTAAAACTGTAAAACACCTGTTAGTTAAAACCATGAGAAATAGACACATAGGTAATAGACACATTGTGTATATATATTTGTAATATAAAGGGCAGAATGCTAATATTTATATAAAGATGTCTTAGGAAAAAAACAAAATCTCAATGGGAGAATAGAAAAATCATATGAGTGAAAAATGATTTGACAGTAGCAATACAAATGGTTTTTGTTCTGCTTCACTAATAAAAAAATACAAAGTAAAATACAGTAAAATGCCAAGGTTTGCTTATTATGTTGGAAATTAAATCAGACATTGTAAAACTTCATGTAGCATTTAATTTTGTTTTGAGATATTTCACTTAAGATAATGACCTCCGGGTCCATCCATGTTATTGAAAAATATGTGATTTTATTATTTTTATGGGTGAATAGAATTCCATACTGTATATTTACATGTACATATATATTATATTTAAATAATATATATAATGTATCATATTATACATGATTATATATAATATTTTCTTTATTCAGTCATCCATTGATTGACACTTAGACTGACTCCATATCTTTGCTATTGTAAATAGTGCTGTGATAAACATATCTTTTTTATATAATGATTTTTCCCCCCTCTGGGTAGATATCCAACAGTGAGATTGTTAGATTGAATGGTAGTTCTACTTTTAATTCTTTGAGAAATCTCCATACTTCTTTCCTAATGTTAATTAAAATAATTACTTAAACTGAAAAAACACATCATGTAAAGAAGAGACTGTAGAAGCTCTTTCATTGCAAGTGGAAATGAAAGGTAACAGAAACCTTGTGCTGAGAAATTTGTAATGTACACCAAAAACACTAAAATTATTCATTTCCTTTAATATCAAATTTTCATATCTGAGAATTTATCCCAAGTAAATAAATTATTGGGAAGGATGTATGTGGTAATGCATTTTTACAGATCTGTTGGCCACCCAGTCCACTCAGTGCTGGTAGGACAGGGACCACCAATTCAAGGTAGAGCCTGGCCTATGGCACCTAGGATCAGTGGGTCACTGGCATCGAAGCCTTACCTTGAAGCTGACCCAAGGTTGCCCTCTGCTTCCTACTGCCCACTAACACCATGATCACCATACATGCAATACCATGACTGCCGCTACTTCCTCCAGAGCAAGAGGAAAAGAAATGCCCTACCCACACTAAAGCCACTATGTGTCCCTCTCCTTCAGGTCACAGCTAAATTCTGTGAGGCTAATCAATGTTTCCAGAGACTACTGAGACTCAACTCTTCCTCATAGTACTTGCCAAAACTGTAAGCCCATCCCTTCATCCAGACTTACCTGACAGTTAACACTGTGATGCACTGGGCATCTTCTTCCCTAATGCACCCTCCCATGCCTTTCTTTTCTTCCAAATCTTTTCACTGAAACTTTGATACACCCATGACATAACTGGAAAACACCTCCAAACCTCCAGACTCTACTCTTCAACTAAGACCAACTCTGTGAGTCTACACTGCTTCTCCTGCACCTTATCCAATGGAGTCTTGGCTTTCAGCTACATTCTATGAATTCTAGATTGAAATACGGTAAGTAGGTCAGAGTCCTCTGTTTCTAGTTTAGACCCTTACTCTTACACCTGATAGAGAAGCTCTCAGTCCTTGGTTCAGGTCTTCTATATCCTATTTCATTGGTTTCAACTTCTGGCCCTTGTAAACTACAACCCATTCACTGACTCCTTTGACACTGGTTACAGGTTTCTTCTCTTTCTCAACTCTGTCTGCAGCATCAACATGAGCAGTACCTCAACACCTTGGTCTCTCAGATATCCACCTCCTCTCCCATGGTTTCCTCCTTCTCCCAAGCTGCCCTTTGGAACTCACTGTGAACTCTGGAATCAATTAATTCAGATCCGGATTTTGTTGTTCACAGTATAGTTGATCCTGAGCTTATTACTTAAATTTCCTAAACCTCAGGGTTTTTTTTTTCTTTAGTTGGGGTCACACTCTGTTGCCCAGGCTGAGTGTAATGGCATTATCACAACTCACCACAACCTTGATCTCCTGGGCTCAAACAGTCCATTCCCCTCAGCTTCCTGAGTAGCTGAGAATACAGGCATGCACCAACAAATCCAGCCATTTTCTTTGGTAGAGGCGAGGTCTTGTTATGTTGCCTAGGCTGGTCTCAAACTCCTGGGCTCAAGCAACCTGATTTCCCAAAGTGCTAGGATTATAGGTATGAGCCACCATGCCTGGCTCAGTTCCTCATCTGTAAAATTATGTGTACAGGTTCTTGCTTCACAGGAAGGACACTGTTCTTCTCAATGACTCTTCTCAGAAGGGGAAATGTTGTTTAAAATATTATTTTTATCTCACTTCCTTGCTAAAAACCTAATAATTCTATAAAATCATCATTACTATAGGCCTAAGAATCATAAGGTATTGCATTCTTTTTTTGAGATATAAAATAAAGCTCGTATATCTTTTATTGAAGAATAATTTTTAAATTGGCATACTCTTGGTCAAATGCTATGGCTCACACCTGTAACCCTAATATTTTGAGAAGCCAAGATGGGAGAATTTCTTGAGATCAGGAGTTCAAGACACTAGCCTGAACAATATAGGGAGAACTCACCTCAGAAAAAAAAGAATCAATAAAGTGGTATATTATTGATTCATGGATAAGAAATTTTAATCCACATAAATAGGTAAAAAATTTAAAAATAAAATATCTGCCACTAACTGCCCTCAAGACTTTTCTCCCTAAAGTAAATGTAGCCACTATCATAGTTTTATTTTTTGTAAATTCCTAAACAATAGCATCAACAAAATCACAGTATGTTTTTTAAGAAAAAAATATCAGAACCAGAGGCATCCAGTTGATAAATCATCCAGATTCGGACGTGTTCAGCAAAAAGCCAGAAGACCAGGCAAATAACCTCTTTTTATGGCACAGGATGTTAATTTGAGGAAAAACGTGCACACTTGGCTGTCAGGAGGAAGCCAACCTATTTAAGTCACGAAGTGCTGCCTAATAATCCATACCAACATGTAGCAGCCCAAAACAACATGCATGTATTTGCTTGGGATGGTGTAGATTGGCAATCCAGGCTGTGCTCAGCTGGGCAGATTTTCTGCCAGTGTCCTGTTGATGCTACAGTGCATGGGGTATAGTTTCTCTATGGGTTCTTGACTTTGCCACAGAAAAGAATTTTAGGGTGAGTCACAGATAGTTAAAGTATAGTTTATTATAGAGTGGAAAACATGTTCAAGGGAGAACGCAGTTGCCTTAGTGAAAAGAACACATGCTTGCTTCCAAAAGAAAGCTTCTTATATTGTCTAAAAATTATTATTAAGCAAATTATTGCTTAAACTAGGATTTGTGAGCTGTAAGGATTTGATCACAAAATTGATTTCTTATCATTAAAATTTGTGTAATTATTTGTGTGAATCACAAAGACATTGGAGATATTGAAAGTCACTTCTTAAGTATTAATCGATTTGGAATTTTCTCTTGGAACACTATACCGCAGTGCCTCTGAAAATTCTTTCTTTTCTGTGCTTTACTGTATTGGTCATTCATCATTCCAATCTGATAGGGTGATGCTCAAGAAGGTTGTGTTCCCATAAGAAGGGTGTCAGAACACTTGAACACATTGTTCCTCAACTATCTAAATTATGCTTATCTAAGGGAAAACCTTGCCTATCTACTTCTAAGCTATGTGCCATGGTAACTATGCCTGCCTTGCCCTTGGGGTCCTTATGTGGTGGCAGTCATCAAGAAGCTTGACTGGTAAGGAGAGCATAAAAATGACCTCCCTCATGTGACTGTGTTTAAGTTGGTGATAGTGAGGCTTCTTACCCCACATAGTTTCCTGTTCTCAAGACTAACCTTGGCTTCTACGAATGACAGGACCTGGACAGCAAGGTGGTGACAACAGAAGCTACAAGACTTCATGAGGCTGACGCTTAGAAGTCACACCATGTATGCAGGATTCCATTTGTCAAAGCAAGTCACAAGCCCTGACTGGAGTAAAAAGGGATTAAATATATATACACACAAAACAAATAACCACATAAAAAAAATCCTCTGCACTCTGCTTCTCAATTGTAGAGGTGACAAAGTGCCATTGAAAAGGAATACACCAACAAGGATGGGAGAAATTTTGTAGGCCATTGTTGCAAAAAATCTACCTCAGTACCATTTCTTAGAGTAATGTTATAAAAGCATAAAATGAAATGCATACAATTCAAAGGAAACTAATTATATAGTAATATTGTTATCAAAATATCCCAAAGAACTAATTTTTTAAATATAGTAATACAAGTTCTTTATTTTAATCATTTAGAAAACAATACCCAGCAGTGAGTTTAATCATTCCATAATTTTAAATTAATAATGAACACTATGGTATTTTCAGATGTCTATGACAACTGTAATGCAGTTTTATAAAATGATTTTTATTGGTGACAAACTCTCAGATAGTACTAACACTACTATGTTTCTTTTTCCTGCATTAATAATTGAAGAAAATGCAAATTATTCATCAGAGGCTAGAAAATTTAAAGGTATGTTTTCTTCTTCTCTGTTCATAATTTCTTGATTTCTAAGAACCCAGGTAAGATAGCCTGCTTGTATGTGTGTTTGACACTCTGTGTACCTACACTAGTAAAATAACTTTAGTATTCCTAACTTCTGCAAGGTCTATACTCAAACCATCTATTCCAGTATCCAACCTATTGTTCAGATAGCCATGACATTTCATTCTCCACTTGTCTTTTAACCAAGCATCCAAGCATGTGGGGATGTCTACATGCTTTTGCAGGGCATACATTCTAGCTGGTGTTATCTTATAATGAATAAATGAGTCCCTCTGATGTGATATCTACTACTTAAAGATCCATTACAGCAGAGTTATTTTTTACATGTAAGCAGATGGCTTGAACATTACCTAGCACAAAGCCTGGTGCACCTGGCAGATGCTAGTAAGTATTTCTTTTTTTTTTTTTTGAGTTGGAGTCTCATTCTGTTGCCCAGACTGGAGTGCAGTGGCCGCTCCCAGCCACCGCAGCCTCGACCCCCTGGGGTCCAGCGATCCTTCCGCCTCAGCCTTCCAAGTAGCTGGAATTACAGGCACGCGCTACCATGCCCGGCTAATTTTTTTATTTATTGTAAAAATGAGTTCTCACCAAGTTGCCCGGGTGGGTCTCGAACCCGCGGGCTCAGGCAATCCACTCACCTCAGCCTCCCAAGGTGCAGGATTACAGGCTGAGCCACCCAGCCCGGCTTCTAGTAAGTATTTCTTGCATGAATGTAGAGCCACTCATTATACCATAGTGATAATAATACCGAAATGTCCGAAAGAATTGTTCTGGCCCTTTTCCCCTCTCTAAGTAGAATAATTCAAATATTTTTTTCTTTGTGAAGATTTGATCAGCAGTAGAAACAAACAAGACAAAATATATTACGTGGTAAAAGTTCATCTGGGCAGGGATGTTTTCATGAATACCCTGTGATTAAACAGAACATAAGCATACTCTCTAATGATGTTTGTGTGTGAGAATATATCCAAGGAGATTATTTAAATGGGTGATGGAGTACAATACTAGCCATGAAGTCAATTTTCAAATCACTCTTGAATGTAAGACTGCACCTGTTAAAATGTAATTTTCTCTAAGGCAGTTTCTATGTTTACCATAAAATAGTGGTAGCTTGATCTTTGATGGAAAATGAAATTGGGTTTTCATCCAAAGAGGCAATAAATAGTAGCATGCTCATTCTCAGCAGGTCTCTGTAGTTGACCTCATTCCTACACACCATTTCTAGGGAGCAATAATAGAAAGATTTTTTTTTATTAATCTTGCTTTTTTCTTGTAATAGAGTAAACATATTTTCTTGTGTACAGTCTCACTCACAATTCTGCACTGTAGTTAAAAACTTGACAACTTTGCAAAGTAAGTGGAGACAGTGACCGTGAGATTAAAGTGATCAGCATCAGTTAACTCTCAATTACATAGTCAATTCTGTCATTTAATTCAGACTTTATTGTCCTCCCTATTGATCCTTTTATATGTCAACCTATTTGCCTCCTCTTGGATTTATTATCTTTTCTATCCCTTCTAGACTCCATGGTACACCACCATATTTAAGCCTTTAATATCACAATGCACTGAATTTTGCCGTTATCTTCTCACCATTCGCCTCCAAGAAATTCCTCAATTTTGATGCAATCCTGCATTCCTTCCTTCCTGCTATGTTCTAACTGTTGAAATCACGAAGAGAGATATAAATAAAGCTAGAGATACAGATACGGATATAGGCCCACAACAATATAGACTGTGACTTCTAGACATATACAAACTCCAACTTTTGTTGAACCCTCAACGTCTCTTGGCAATCCTCCCCCACCCCCTCATTCTCCCAGCACGTATTCTGGATTTCATCATGCTCATCAAATCCACTGTGCTACATGTTCCCATGTTCTTGTCAGCATTTAAACACATCTCCTAAATTATGGAGATTTTTAGAATTCTTCCTCAAGAGCTCCCTTCACATCCTTATCCTAGATCTTTATGAATTTCTTTTCGTTACCTCCACCCACTGGACAACCAAGGATGACAATGATGTTGCTCCTCTCTGAGGATAATCCTTCACTTTTGCTCTAGATTTACATAATCTTTATACTTTTCTGGAAACTCCCTCCATCAATGACTTCCCCTTTTCTATATCTTCTGTCCTGCTCTTTCCTATGGAAGTTATCATTAGCCCAAGAACAGAATAAGTCTCTCCATTATTAACAAACAAAACAATCAGAAACAAGCAAACAATAACAAAGTAACTGTTTTTTGTTTATTTCACTTTTTAATAGTAGCCATACTGACTGGTATGAGATGGTGTCTTGTTGTGGTTTTGATTTGCATTTTCTGATGGTTAATAATGTTGAGCATGTTTTTCTCATATGTTTGTCTTCCTTATACTAGAGGAGAAAATGAAATACTTCTATACTGTTGGTGGGAATGCAAGCTAGTTCAAGCCCTGGGGAAAGCAGTTTGGAGATTTCTCAAATAATTAAAAAAAGACTTACCAGTCAACCCAGCAGTCTCACTGTTGGTTATATACCCAAAGGAGCACAAGTCACTCTACCCAAAAGACATTTGCAC
>CAUYQG010025788.1:0-57414 GCA_963574415.1 Tarsius wallacei
TGTCTTCTGTTTAACAATGTTACCTTAAGAACCGAGGTGGAGGCTACTCATAGGTGGGCGGGGCAATGCAAATCTCTGCCTGGAGAATGGCCGAGGTGACAGTTTCACTTTTGCAGATCCTTTCTCTCCGCTCATCTGGTTCCCTGGACGATCCACTATGATGGACTTGGTGGCTTGGGAGGCACTGGGGATCAGCTGCACAGCTGGGCGCTGGATCTGGGGCATCACCAGTGGGCTGGGGTGGAGAAGGGGGTCAGGAGTTCCCTCCTCTGGAGCTGAGACCCTCCGATCAGCACCTCCTCAAGATATGCTGTTCCCTTACACAAGCATGGGGTCACGCACTGAGTGCCTCAGCCAGGGTGGGCCCAGAGGTCCAGAGCTCCAGAGCTCCAAAACTCCAAAGGACAGGTGGTGAGCAGCGAGAGTGGCCCTGGATTGCTCACAGGGTATTTCAGCCAGAAATGGAATCAGTATCTCTGAGGGGTGGGTGCCCAGAGCCTCCCTGGGTGACCTGCAGCTTGGTCTGGGTGAGACAATGTAGCCAGGGAGGGAGCTGAGACCTGAGACTCCTGCACCTGCGGGAGTCACATATAGTGGAGCAGGGGCTGCCAGGGCCGCAATATCCGGCCCTGAGTGGGACCGAGGGTCCCCGGGCCTTGGACCAGTGCGGCTGGCGGTGGGCAGGGGGGTGGGGGAACTAAAGCAAGAGTCTTTTTGGGAACTCATGCTTGGAGAATCTCACAATTCCTATGCCGTCGCCATCTTACCGGAACTCCCCCAATGATATGATCTTATACCTAAAGAACCATAAAGACTTCTCCAAAAGAGTCCAAAAGAGGACTTGATAAATGAATTTGGTAAAGTTTCAGGATACAAAATCAACACACACAAATCAGTAGCACTGGTAAACATCAATGACAACCAAGATGAGAATCAAATCAAGAACTCAATTCCATTTACAATAGAAGCCCCAAAGCTGAAATACCTAGAAATATATCTAACCAAGAAGGTCTCTATAAGGAGAACTCCAAAAATCTGATGAAAGAAGTTGCAGAGGGCACAAACAAATGGAGAAACATTCTATGCTCATGGATCAAGAATAAACATTATTAAAATGAAATTTTAATTATTAAAATGAAAATATTACTCAAAGAAATCTAAAGATTCAACACAATCCCTACCAAACTACCAATGTGATTTTTCACAGAGTTAGGAAAAAAAAAAAACCCTAAAATTCATATGGAACCAAAAAAGAGCCAGAATAGCCAAAGCAATCCTAAGCAAAAAGAGCAAATCTGGAGGCATTGTATTACCTGACTTCAAATTATGCTACAAGTCTGTAGTAACCAAAACAACATGGTGCTGGCACAAGAGCAGACATATGAACCAATGGAACAAAATAGAGAATCCAGAGAGAAGCCCAAATCCCTATAAGCTACTGATCTTTGACAAAGCACACAAAAGCATGCAATGGGAAAAATATACTCTATTCAACAAATGGTGCTGGGAAAATTGGATAGATACATGTAGAAAAATGAAACTCGATCCCTGTCTCTCTCCATATACAAAAATTAACTCAAGGTGGATTAGAGACTTAAACGTCAGACTTAAAACCATAAAATTCCTAGAAGAAAACCTAGGAAAAACTCCTCTGGACATCTGCCTAGGCAAATATTTTATGTCTAAAACCCTGAAAACAAATGCAACTAAAACAAAAATGAATAAGTGGAACTTAATTAAACTAAAAAGCTTCTGCACAGTAAAAGAAATAATCAAAAGAGCAAACAGTCCACTTAAGAATGGGAGAAGATATTCTAAACTATACATCTGACAAAGGGCTAATATCCATAATCTACAAAAAACTCAAGTCAGCACCAAAAAAAGTAAATAACCCGATTAAAAAGTGGGCAAGCAAATGAACAGATCTCTTTCAAAAGAAAATATACAAATGGCCAACAAACCTATGAAAAAATGCTCAACATCACTCATAATCAGGAAAATGCAAATTAAAACCACAATAAGATGTCACCTTACACCAGTCAGAATGACCATTATTTAAAAAAAAAAAAAAAGAAAACAAACCAATAGATGCTGATGTGGCTGCGGAGAAAACACACGTTGGCAGTAGTATAAGTTAGTACAACCTCTGTGAAAAGTGGTATGGAGATTACCCAAAAAACTAAAAGTAAATCTACTATTTGGTCCAGCAATCCCACTACTAAGTATCTACCCTAAGGATCAGAGGTCAGTATATTAAAAAGACACGTGCACCCACATGTTCTTCGCAGCACAATTGATGATTGCAGGGATGTGGAATTTACCTAACTGCCCATCCACTCATCAATGGTTAATGAAAATGTGGTATATATACAACATGGAATGCTATGCAGCCATGAAAAATAATAAAGTATTTAAAAATAAATGTCCTTTGCAGCAAGATGGATAGGGTTGGAGATCATCATCCTAAGTAAACTGACTCAGTAACAGAAGGCCAGTCACCACGTGTTCTTTCATATGTGGGAGTTAAGTGGTCACGAGGATGGAAATAATAGATACTGGGGACACTGATAAGTGGGGAAGAGGAGGGCCTAGAGTTCAGAAACTACCTATGGGGCACAATGTTCACTATCTGGGGAATGGGTCACCTAAGACCCAATCTCCACCACTACACAGCATGTTCGTGTAACGAGTACTCATGTGTGCCCCCCGAATCTAAAATTAATACAAAAAGAAGTGCCTAGTGCCTGTTGTTTCCGTCTTTGTGCCTGTGTAACCAATGTTTAGTGCCCACTTATGAGTGAGAACATGAAATATTCAGGCTTTTTGTTTCTGTTATAATTCACTTAAAATAATGGTCTCCAGATGCATTCACACTGCTGAAAAGGACATTATTTTCTTCTTCTTCATGGCTGTGTAGTATTCCATGGTGTATATGTACCACATTTTCTTTATCCAGTCCACCTTCAATGGACAACTGGGTTTGTTCTATGTTTTTGCTATTGTGAAAAGTGCTGCAATAAACATATGTATCTTTTTGGTAGAGCAAACATAAACCAGTAACATAGTCATTTATTATTATTGAGTAGTATTATGTTTTGTACATGATTGTATGTGCTATATTTTTATATGACAGGCAGTGGAGTAGATCTGTTGACACCAGCATCACCGCAAACACATGAATAATACATTGTTTTGTGATATTAGGATGGCTAGTCACTTGGCAACAGGAAATTTTCAGCTCCATTAAATCTTATGGGACCACCATGAGATATGCAGTCCGTAGTTAGCCAAAACATCCTTATATGGTACATGACTGTAAGTGAAATCACATCTTTTGCTGGAATGGGCTGAGTAAGCACATATTCACTGAGGCGAGGCAAATGCCTACCTACTGTACTCTGAGATACTAGGTCCCTCTTCTTTCACCCTAGTATTTCTATCACAAGCTCCAAATTTGCACATCCCATGCTTAATTAGAGGATGGACTTTGAAGACTATAGTCAAAGTCAGGGATAGAAGGAGGTAAGGTATTTACAGATCCAAAAAGATCATAAGAGAGTGCTGGACCATAAATAGGCTGTGGGAGAATACTAAATGCCCAGAGGAAGCTGGGTGGAGAAAGATGCGGTGCAAAGCCTTGAAATTGCTTCACTGTCTAGAGGACCTTTCTGCAGCCTCTTCTCTCCTCTGGCAATCAGAATCAGAGAGCACTAGTGGGTCTGCCCCTACTCTTGACGTAGTGGTGGGTTCATAGGTACAGACGTAATGCAAGTAGGGCCTACCAGAGTCCTTGGGGCTGATATGAACAATGAAACCCAGATGCTGATGTTGATGACTGACTATCACCACAAGGAGACAGTGTGCCTTAGAATGAAACAAACATGGAGGTAAGAGGACAGAGAGGGAGGAAGAGTCCCGATGATTCTGCTGTGCCTGAACCCAGCCCACCCCTTCTTTTTCCCAACCATGTGAACCAGTCAGTCCCTTTTTCACTCAAGCTAGATGAGTAGGATTACTGTGAAAGAAAGTTCCAGTACAATACATTTCACAATTTTTATAAGAATTGACCTTCTGCAGGAAGTAATGATAATTTTTTTTTTCCTCAGGGTTATCTTGAAGAGGCTGCCTCTCCTAACAGCAAAGTCTTTGAATGTACAGTTCATCTGGAACTACTTCTTTGGTAGACATTTTTTGATAGTCTTTTTCTCACATCTATCCTGCTCCTGTTAGATTAAAAAGTCCTAGTTGCATTCTAGATTTAGGCCCAGAACACCTAAATTCAGGGCCTCTTTGCTGCCCAATTTCATTCTTTTCAGCAGAGGCAGCTTTCTCAGTTAAGCACTGTCTGGTAACTGGAGCATGTATAAAAGGTGAAGGAAAGAGGAATCAGAACAGAAGCAATCACATCTGATGATCAGAAGCCCTCCCTGACCTGTCCTACTTCCTCTTCACAACAACTCAAGCTGACATTTTCAGATCCAAGAACTAAAATAATCCATTGTAGCATTTCTCTGGGAGTAGAGAGAAGTTTTTAGAAAGCAAAATACTATAGATCATTGTGGCTAGATAGAGCTAACTGGATGCTTTTGAAGAATAATACTAAAAACAAATTTTCAGGGAATTTATTGCACCCCTTTACATGCAACCTGGTACTGGAGTGGGTGTATTCTGTTGTTGGGAATTGGTTTGGAGAGGAATGATTTATGAGAGGCAGTTTTCCAAAAGTCCAAGCTAGGAAGAGTCATAGAGTAAATGTCAGGTTGAGAAGTGATTCCTAACCAGGGATGATTTACCCACCAAGGGTCATATGCAATGTCCGGAGATATTTTGGTTTTCACAACTGCAGAGGGAGGTGTTACTGCTCTCAGTGAATAGAGGCAGAGGTGCAGCTAAGCATCTGGAAGTGCACAGGAAAGTACCCACAATTGTCTGGTCCCGAACGTCAATAGTGTTGTAGGTGAGAAATGAGGTTAAAGCTTTTAGGAATACCTGGGAAATATGGCAAGATCAAGGGCAGACACTCTCTCCAGAGGGTCAGAGGTAGAAACAATACCAAGATGAAGCAAGAGTTTGTAGTTAGAGGAAGAAAGTGTAAAAAGGAGTACTTGTAAGGAACACAGAAGTTCTATGATAGCAGTGAGCCATCTGTGTTGACTATTCTTGTGTGGGAAGGTTGATTTCATCTAAAGATCTAGAGTATACTTTCTACCATTGTTTCAGTCACAGTTAATATAGTAAGGTAATTCACATTGAAGGTAGGGGTCTCTTTTTATTTCTTTCTGTGTCCTCAGAATCTGGCACAGAGTCAACTCAATAAATGGCTATTAATTAAATGAATAGCATGATATGAATAAAATTAAATGAATAGAATGATAAGTCTATCCTACCTAAAGCATACATACTGTCTTACATATCAATATAAGGATACTTACACATATGCATATATATTGTTTTATAGTGTAAATCATACATACTTTGGAAGCATAAAATCTGAGCTAACCAGCTACGCAAGTCACTTATAATTTGTAATCTTATTTCCTGCTCCATTAATACACAAAAAATATAATACTAATACTGATCTCATAAAGTTTCATTTTCTATTTTTAAGGATCAAGATATAATCTGACTTTTTTTAAAATGTACAATTCAATGGTTTTTAAAATATATTTATAAAGTTGTACAACTGTCAGCACTATCTAATTTAAGTCCATGTTCATCACTCCTAAAGAAAATGTATACACATTGGTAGTGACTAATAGGTACATTTCCCTCACTCCCATCCTTTGGCAACTGCTAATCTGCTTTTCATTTCTATGGATTTCCATATTTTGGACATTTCATATAAAAGGAATCATACAATATGTGGTCTTTGATATCTGGCTTTATCATTGAGCATGATTTCAAGGTTCATTGAATATTGTAGCATGTATCAAAAATTCATTACTTTTAAAGCTGAATATTAGGTCATTTTATGGATATATCACGTTTTATTTATCTATTTATCAGCTGAAAAACATTTGGATTATTTTCATTTTTTTACTATTATAAACACTTGTATACAAATTTTTTGTAGGTGAATGTTTTCTGTTTTCTTTGGTATCTACCTAGGATTGAAATTACTGAGTCATTTAGTAACTCTATATCTAAGCTTTTGAGCAACTGCAAACTGTTTTTTCAAAACAGTTGTATTATTTACATTTCCACCAGCAATGTGCAGTTGCAACTGCAAACTGTTTTTTCAAAGCAGTTGTATTATTTACATTTCCACCAGCAATGTGTGAGTGTTCCAATTTCTCCACTTTCTCAATATTTGTCATCCATCTTTTTGACTATAGCTATCCTAGTAGGAGTGAAATTGTGTCTCATGTGGTTTAGACCTGTATTTTCCTGATGACTAATTATGTAGAGCATTTTTCATGTGCTTTTTGGCTGTGTTTATCTTTTTTAGAACAGTGTCTATTAAAGTCATTTGCCCCTTTTTAAATTGGTTTGTTTATATTTTTGTTGTTGGGTTGTAGAGTTCTATTTATATTCTATATACTAGCTCTTTATCAGATATATTCTTTAAATTTTTTTCACTCTTTGAGTTGTCTCTTCACTTTTTGATAGTATCCTTGAAAACATAACAGTTCTAAATTTTGATGATATCTAATTTATCTGTTTTGTTTTGGTAGCTTGTGCTTTTGGCATCCTACCTAAAAAAAAAAATTGCTTAATTCAAGGTCAGGGAAATTTGATTCTACATTTTCTTCAAGATTTTTATAGCTTTCACATTTGCATTTGGGTTTGTCCTTCATTTTAAGTTAACTGTTTTGTATGATGTGAGGTATGACTTCAATTTCATTTTATGTGTATGTGCCTATTTAGAGAAGACTGTTCTTTCCCTCAGTAAATTATCTTTGTACTTTTGTAAAAAAATCAATTGACTATTAATGTGCAGGTTTATTTTTTAGTCCAGTCCATTAAGCTAAATGCTGTCCTATACCAGTACTACACAGTCTTGCTTATAGTAGTTTTGTTGTAGGTTTTGAAATTGTCTTTCTACTTGTTCATAATTTTCTATGTTATTTTGGCCATTCTGAGTCCCTTGCAATTCCATATGAATCCAATCAGTCACGCTTTGTATTTGGTTGGTCTGAGCTTTTAGTTTCTTCTTATCTAAAACTGTCAGCCTGCCTTTTCTTTTTAATGAATTTTTGAAGACGTTAGATGAGTTGTATGTGTGTGTGCCACAGTGTGGATTTGAATATTAAAATTATCTTGTCAGTTTCTGCAAAAAAAAGCAGCTAATATTTTTTTAAGAACTGTGTTGAATTTATACAATTTGGAGAGCATTGTCACCATAACACTAGTAAGTCAATCTATGAACATGGAATGCCTTTCCATTAAATTTTCATTAAAATTCTTCTTTAATTCTTTACATGATATATTTAGTGGTTGTCAGTGCATTGTTATCATAGCACTAGTAAGTCTTTCAATCTATGAATGTGAGATGCCAGTCCATAAATTTTCATTAACATTCTTCTTTAATTCTTTTTATTTATTTATTGTTATTTAAAAAAATTTATTTATTTATTATAAAGATGTGGGGTACAATTCAGAGTTAGGTATACAAACATTGATCATGCAGGTACCCTTGTTGATGAGGTATGCCCCTCCCTCCCCTAGCAGTTTCCCTCAACTGCCAGTCCCACACTCCCTTCCCCTGACAGTTTAATTCTTTAAATGATGTTTTGTGGTTGTCAGTACACAAGTCTAGCACTTCTTTTTAAAAATTTATTCCTAAGTATTTTATTTTTTGATACCATTGTAAATAAAATTGCATTCTCAAATTTTATTTTCATTTGTTCATTGCTAGTGTATAGAAATACAATTGATTTTTGTATATTCATTTTGTATCCTGCAACCTTGTTGAACTTATTTATTAGTTACAGTAGGTTTTAGAGGACGATTTAGGCTATTCAATATAAAAGATCATGCCGTCTGTGGGTATATATAGCTTTACTTCTTGCTTTCCAATCTGAATGCCATTTTCTTGTCTAATTGCCTTGGGCAGAACCTCTAGTACAATGTTGAATGAAAGTGGCAAGTGTATAATCAGTGCTTTAACCCTAACTTAGAACTTATAGAAATACAGAGATAAAGAATCAAAATAAATGACACTCAATAGACAACTAGACAAATATACACTGTGGCACAATCAAGTACAACTTGTTTTCTTTAAAAATTCATTAATAAAGAAAGACAGAATGACAGTTTTAGACAAGAAGAAACTAAAAATTCAACCACATACAAAGCATGACTGATTGGAGTCATATTTTCAAATATTTGTAACACTTTTTTTGACAACTAGGGAAATTTGGACGTGGAGGGGACAGTGAGTTTTATTATTGTTATGTAACAAATCACTTTAAACCTCAATAACTTAAAGCGATGATTTATTAACTGTGGTTAACTGAGAGGTTTTTCTGCTGGTCTCATCTGGATTCATCCTTGTGACTGTCATTTAGCTGGCAGATAGGGTGGGGCCGGGGCTCAACTGGGACATTGGCCAAAACATCTCAGTTCTACTCTCTGTGGCTAACAAGCTTGGTAGTCTTACAAAAGTGCCCAAACAGGAAGCAACACATTCTAAGGTCATTACAACAGAACTTACAAAACATTTTTTAAGTCTAGTCCTGGAAACCACACAGTGTCACTTCTGTTGCCTTTTATTGGTCAACATTTATCACAGTACAAACCCAGATTCAAAGAAAGGAGAAATAAGTCCCATATTTTGGTGAGAGAAGTAGCAAAGTTTAATTATAAACTGGATGAAAGATAATGGTGCAGCTAGTGTTGCAAACACTCTACAACAATATTAGATAATTAGTTATTTATTGTTAATTTTAATTTATAATTAGTTAGTTGTGTTGAGGTTATTTAGGAAATTGTTTTAATTATTTTCAAAAGTTTTATACACATACATATATATGGTTAGATAAATGCATAAAGCAGATAATGAAAGATTAATGAAAGTTGAATGTGGGTGACAAATACATGGTTAATCATTATAGAGTTCTTTATTTTCAGTGGTGAAAAAAAATATCATAATTGGATCCTTTTGTAGTTCATAAGCACATGTGTGGGATATACCACTTTCAAACCGTGTTACATCAGCACATTACTCATCTGACAAAAGAAAGTTAAATTTCACAATTAAATACTGAAAGAATTCAACTACTTAGGACATGTTTTAAAAGTTTAGAAGTTTGTAACTCTTTAAAATAGGTAGCATACCTATCAAAGCTCATTTTTATCTGCTGATTGGACTCTAGTGGTTGTACACATTACATTGACATATAGATACAAAGCTTTTTAAATTTTTTAAATTTTACAGATGTGGGGTACAATTCAGGATTAGATATGTAAATTGTCATTGTACAGGTAAAGTTTGGGCCTCTCATTGATCCTCAATTCACCTAGTTTGGGACCAGGTACCTTTAAGGATATTATGTGCTCCCCATCCCCCAACCTCCTCTGGCAGTGTCCTGCTACTGCCAAACCCTTTCTTGTAGTATTATGATAAGTGTTAAGAGTCCACTTATGAGTGTGAATATGTGGTTCTTTGTTTATGTGATAGGTCACTGAGTATGATAGACTTTAGATCCATCCAAGTGGCTGCGAAGTTCATAATTTTGTCCTTGTCTATGGCTGCATAATATTCCATGTGTATATGTACCACTTTTTTTTAATCCAGTCCACTTTTGATGGGTAGCATGGGCAACATGGTTGGTTCCATGTTTTTGCTATTGTGAACAGTGTTGCAATGAACATGTGTCCTCAGATATCTTTTTCATAGAGTGACTTGTGTTCCGTCTGGATATATTCCAGAAGGAAAATTGATGGGTCATATGGAAGGTCAATTTTTAGATCTTTTGGAAATTGCTACAATGTTTTCCACAGAGATTGTATTAATTTACCCTCTCACCAGCAGTGTAGAAGTGTTCCCTTTTCTCCACAACCTCTCCAGAATTTGTTGTTTTTGAGTTATTGGTCATGGCCATCCTGACTTTAGTTAGGTTGTATCTCAGTGTGGTTTTGATTTGCATTTCTTTGATGATTAGTGAGGCTGAGCATTTTTTCAAGTATCTTATGGCTGCTTGTATATCTTCTTTTGAGATGTGTCTATTCTTATCTTTTGCCCACTTTTTAATAGGGCAATTTGTTTTTTCTTTTTGGCACATTTGAGTTCCTTGTAGGTCCTGGATGTTAGGCCTCTGTAAGATATATAGTTGGCAAATATTTTTTCCCATTCTGCGGACTGTTTCCCTACTCTCTTGATGGTTTCTTTTGCTTTGCAGAGCTTTTCAGTTTGATGAGGACCCACTTGTCTATCTTACCTCTTGGCATGGGCATTTGGGGTTTTTATCCATAATTAGTTGTCTATTCCAATTTCTGTAAGGGTATCTCCTGCATTTTCTAAGATTCTTATAGTTTGAGATTTTGCATTTAGGTTGTTGATCCATTTAGAGTTGATTTTTCTTTATGGTGATAGGTAGGGGTCCGGTTTCATTTTTTTGCATGTGGTCAGCCAGTTTCCCAGTGCCATTTACTGAATAGGTTGTCCTCTCCCCAGGGGTTGCTGATGGAGGCTTTGTTGAAGATGATTTGATTGAGAAATTGAAGTTTTGTTTCTGGAATATCTGTCCTGTTCCATCAGTGCATAAGACTGTTCCTGTACCAATATGCAGCTGTTTTGATTGTATTATAATACAATTTAAAGTCTAGAAATGTGATACCTCCTGCTTTGTTTCTTCTGATGAGGGTTGTTTTGGCTATTTGTGATCATTTATGTTTTCATATAAATTTCTGTATTTTTTTCCAGTTCTGAGAAGAATGATGTTGGTAATTTAATGGGTATTGCATTGAATCTGTAGGTAACCTTGGGTAGGATGGACATATTAACAAAGTTGATTCTTCTGATCAATGAGCATGAAATATTTTTCCATTTGTTTGAGTCTTCTTTGATTTCTTTGAGCAGTGTTTTGTAGTTTCAATGTAAAGGTGTTTTACTTCTCTGGTTAGGAAGATGAAAGTATTCCAGACAATTGAGAAAAATGGAACTTTCTTCAAATCATTTTATGAAGCTAACATTACACTGATACTCAAGCTGGGTAAAGATCTAACAAAGAAAGAGAACTATGGGCAAATATCCCTGATGAACATAGATGCAAAAATTCTCAACATGATTCTAGCAAATTGGATCCAACAACACATCTCAAAAATTATCCACCATGTCTTCCCCAGGATGCAAGTCTGGCTCAACATCTGCAAGATGATAAATGTAATTAAATATATCAACAGATATAAAAACAAGAAACACATGATTTTATCATTAGATGCAGAAAAAGCTTTTTAACAAAATCCAGCATACTTTCTTGATAAAAACCCTTGAACACCTGGATAGAGAGGGAACATACCTCAAAACAGTAAGATCCATCTACGATAAACCCACAACCAACATATTGCTAAATGGACAGAAACTGGAAGCATTTCCCCTGAAAACCAGACCAAAACATACTGTTCAAAATAGTGTTGGAAGTCCTAGCTAGAGCAATCGGACAAGAGAAGGAAATCAGGGGTATCCAAATAGGAAAAGAGCAAGTTAAGTTATCCCTCTTTGCTGATGATATAATTTTATCTTGAAACCTGAGAGTATCTGTCAAAACCTCCTTGCACTGATAAAGGACTTTGGAAAAATCTCAGGGTATAAAATCAATGTGCAAAAGACAGTTGGACTTTTATACACCAACAACAAACAGGCAGAGAACCAAATAAAAAGCAAAATCCTATTCACAAAAGCCACACCAAAAAAAAAAAAAAAAAGATAAAAAGTTTTGAATACAATCTCACTTTTTCAAAGTCTGAATTATGGTCTAGACCTAAAACAGTTAACACAGAGTGACAATTCTTGTTTCTTAGGCACAAAGTTTGCACCTGATTTATAGGAATGAGAACATTCCAGGTAGCAGAAGAAGAATGAGGAAATATATATTCAAGACACAATAAATAGAGAAATTTGGCTGGAAGAGGGATCACAGTAGTGGGAGATGTTAAATAGGCTGGTGGCAGATTTTGGAAGAGAGGAATCAGGGAAATAATGAAAGCTATTGAGCATTGATATGACATGATCTAGGTGGCATGCAGTCTGGATTAGAGAGAAGGCAAACTATAGACAAGATACTTAATAGAAAGCTATCCAGTTGTTCAGCCACTCAATGATGAGCTTGAATAATGAGTAAGAATGGATAGGCCCAAGAGAGTAAGACTTGGCAGTTCTGGCTAATATGGCAATGGGAGGAGACAAATACAACTGAAGATCTAAATCTAAGAGTTAATAGACAATATAATTGATAATAAAAAAATGGAAGAACAACCAGTTTTATGCAAGGAAGATAACTTCAATTTTTGATGTTGCATGTAGATATCTTAAGAAAGAGAGGATTTGGAGACAGAAATCTAAGAATTGAATCATTGGAAATGGTGGCTTGTCCTAAGGAGTATAGGGAGAGTAAAAGGGAGGGTATTTGATTAAGTTTTGAGCAAAGGCCATAACTGGGGATAGGAGCAGTGATAACAATATTAATAACAAAATAATACTAAAGCGTACTGTGCATGTTCTAAAGGTCTGGCACAATACTAGAAATTTTACATATATTTTCTTATTTAATTCTCAGTGCAAACTTGGATTATTAACTACATTCATAGGTAGAAAAACTGAGGCATAACAAAGTTAACTAATTGGTCCAGATGGATACAATTTTAAGTACTGAGTGTACAACTATGAAGAACAGTAATGACACAGTCATGTCCAACCAGTTACTGACATCTCCACCTGTGCTGATCACCAGTATCCAGAAAATCATTGTATTATCTGCAGAACTAAACACAATTTAAATGTTCCCAGAGATCATTTAAATGCCAAATTCCGGTTTTGCAGGACCAATAAACCTAATTCTCATCCACTTGTATCTCTCTCCCAAAATATTGGTACAATTATTGTAATCTGGGATTATAAACCTGTTTATCACCTCATCTTCAGGGCATCATTCTTTGAGTTCTTTCTTGGCTGAATTCTAGGGACCAGATGTTTCACCAATGACTATTAACATTCATTTGACTCTATAAGGTAGAACCTTCTTTTATTGTATGATATTATTATAATGTGTACCTTTTGAATTAAAATAAACTAACTCTCATTTAGGTAACAGATTTCTTGGACTGTTACATATATTTTGGGGAAATGTATTTTAAAAATTGCTGTATACAGTCTGATGTGGGTAGTGACTTCAGCAGGACACAAGTTAGGAGAGAGGGCGTGCAGCCAGGGACATCATCCAGTATAAGGTTTCCCTGTTATGCAGAGGTCACCACCACCCTATAGATAACTACTCTTTGAATCTAAGCATGGCCCTTGTACAAAAAGCTGTGCTCTCAGGCTTTAAAGCATGGAGATCTATAAATAAAAATAAGCCAACTCATCTGAAGAGATATCTGGAGATGGCAGGCACTCAGGATGTATGCTAATCCAATAATGACAGTATCGTGAGGTTTGATTTGCCATATAAAGAGAATGGTACCCAGAAATAATCCTTCAATTTTGCTCAAAGTTACACAAGACTTGGTAATAGAAGAAGGCCTCTCAACTACCCATTTCTGTGTTTATGCCATCTTGTACAAAATATCTGCTTATTTCAAAAAGATTTGATCAAACAATATTCTAGTTTATACAAGGAATTTGAGTGAGCTTTGGAGGTTGTTATAATAGAAAATCTCAGAAAGAGAGGAATTTGAATTATTGCTGTTTGGGGCTAGATTTAAATAAAGATAACTTAATCATTGTCATGGGTAAAACTGTTATACCAAAGGGAAACATAGTTTATCTCTTAATGACTGGCCTCTCACCCAGACCCAGGCATCTCTTCAGGCCATCAATTTGTCCTTACCTTCTTGACAACCAGTGGGGGCTATCACAGCCTGTTTTTCATGAACTTATTCTTATCTCTGCTACAAAGGTAAACCTATCTTCCTCTGCCTTTTGCTGCAGAGCCATCAGAAAACCTCTCCACTAAAGGTAGCAGAGATTGGTTTACCTTAAGGACAAGGACTCGTGATTTAATGCTTTCATTCCAAGTTTCATGACTTTCTTTGTTTTAGGCTGTTTGAAGATTAGAACTCAAGACTGACTTTTAATTAGACCTGAGAAGACACAAACTATAGAAGAAAGAATGTAACCTGGAGTCAGTTCTGCTGCTTACTTTCTGGGTGTCCTTTAGGGTGTTATTTTGTACTTCTGAACTTTTAAAATAGGGATAGTAATGTGTACATAGCATGAGGATTAAATAAGATTATGTATGTAAGGAATCTAGCTAAGTGTTTGGTATGTACAATATTTTTGTCTTCCATCCTTGTATAATAGCAATTTGTGAAAATTATTGAATTCTTCCACCCACTTTCACATGCAAAGTAAAGAGGCAGTTTAAATATTTCAAATCTTCTCAGGATGGAAATATTTTCCTTAGATATTTCTCCTTGGTAGGGTTATATAATGCCTGGTTATCCTGACAGTTTTCTAGTTGACATCAGGGTTGATCTAAGGCTGGAGAACAAAGACAGGAAGAAGGAAAGAGGAAAGCAAGCAACTTAAATCTATGATACCAATCGAGGATCACAGTGAGAAATAGAAGTCCTGGGGCTCAGGTCTGAATACAACATTCAGTCATTCCCTCAGCAATTATTTACTTGAGTGCCTCCTACAGCCTAAACACTAGACTTGACATTGGTGCTATAATCACAAGTAAGTTGGTTTGTGTAGATTAATTGCTAAATTGCCTCCAATTTCCACTCCTCTCTGTATCCTTACCCATTGCAATAGTAATGTGTAGCTATGCTCTTCTATGAAGTAGAGAATATTGTGTCACTTTTTTTCCCAACTATTTAAAAAAATTGTTTTAATTATAGAGTTGTGGGTACAAGTGAGGATTAACTACATGAGTAGGCTGCTTGCAGGTGAAGTTTGGGCTTCTAACTGACCTTCACTCCCCCTGTTAGTGGGTCAGGTACCCTTTGTTGTCACATGCTTCCCATCCTCCTTTCTCCATCCCTCCCTCCCTCCCCTAACAGTGCCCTGTGACTGCCAATCCCACCCTTATGCTAATGTGACTCTTGTTTAAGGACCCTAAATATGGTCTCCTTTCCCCAATGATTGTTATTGTCAATTTTGTCAAAGATGGGTTGTTTGAGAGACCAGAATACACCCAGAGGAACATAAATCGCTCTACCAAAGTCCACTTTCGATGGGCAGCAGGGTTGGTACCATGTTTTTGCTATTGTGAATAGTGCAGCAATAAACATGCATATACAGGTGTCTTTGGTAGAGTGATTTATGTTCCTCTGGGTGCATTCTGGTCTCTCAAATAACCCATCTTTGACAAAGCTGACAAAAACAATCATTGGGGAAAGGAGACCATATTTAGCAAATGGTGCTGGGAAAACTGGCTTACCATATGCAAAAGGAATGAAACTGGACCTGTACCTATCATCATATACAAAAATCAACTCTAAATGATCAAAGACCTAAATGTAAAACCTCAAACTATAAGAATCCTAGAAGAAAACGTCGGAAGCACACTTATGTACATCGGAGTAGACAACAAATTCTTGGTCAAGTTCTCAAAAACAAATGCCATAGAAACTAAGATAGGCTAGTGGGACCTCGTCAAACCAAAAAGCTTTTGCACAGCAAAAGAAACTCTAAAGAGATTAAAGAGACAAGCCACAGGGTGAAAAAAAAAGTTTTGCAAATTTTCCATCTTTTGAATCTGACCTGACCTTGGGACTTGATTAAGCTGACAAAAGTGCAACAAATGTGACAATGTGCTAGTTAATTCCAAACCTAAGCCTCAGAGAGCCTTGCACCCATCTCCTTGAGGGTGGATGAGTGACCACATGGAAAGAAACAAGGGATCCCAGCTCATAGCCAGTGAACTTCCAAAGCAGACCTACCCAGCTGACCTGCCACTGACTACAGATGCCTAATGGAGTCCAACTGGGATCAGAAGACCTGCCCAGTCACTTATGGAATCAGAGACTGCTGCTTTAAGATACCAAGTTTTGGTGTGTCTTATTATGTAGCAAGTACAAACTGCCCATAGTTCCTGACCTTAAAAAGCTTAGAATCCTATGACTGCAGAAGCCAAACTCAGATTTTCAGAAAAATAAAACCGTACCATAGCTTCTCAAAAGATAATCTAGAGCCAAAACACTTTCCTGATGTAATGTTTAGTGGGCAAGCTCTTGGGTGTGATTAAATTAAGGAGGCATGCACAGATTGAATATTATTCTCCTTTTACAGGGACAGAAGGCAGAAAAATGCCCTAAAATAAGGAAACTTTAGAACATGTCACATTTATTAAATGTCCTTTAGTGTGTGTTTGGTAATAATATTGCAACCAGATAATGCTCATGGGCATATCTTCAGAACTATGGCCCAGGTCTCTTAATCCCAGCATGAAGTGAATGCTGTTATTTTTAGTTAGTCAAGTCTCAAGATCTGGAGATTTCTTTAGTGAGCTTGCATTATGAATTTTAAGTGCTGTAGCAAGTTCTTTTTTGAAAGAAGACAGGACATTTAAAATTAATTTAAATTCAATTAATTTGTAAAGTAGCATATTTTGATCCTTATGATACTGCAATATAAACACCAAGTCTACTCCAAATATGGCCTGATTTCCTAATAATATCCCAGCTACTGCAGCTTGTCTCTAATTCATGGAATTGGGTCAAGTAGACTTCTGGGGAATAATATCCAAAGCCTCTTGTAATACTACAGCACCATTGTGACAGACAAAGTTCAGATAATAAAAAAGTGGATGACTGAGGTTGAGGAGATTTTCATTTTACAGGGATTTTCATTTTTAATAGCGTTTGTTGTCAAAGGATTTGGCCAATATACCAATTTCAAAGCTCAAATTTCTGTCACTTGAATGTGAAATTGCACTGTATTGTGTTTAAATATTATTATTACTACCCCCCCATACACCTGTCCTTTAACAATATTACATGTTCTATAGTATGCTGTTTACATAGTATCTCATTTATCCTTATAATAAACTTTCGAGATTGGTATAGTACTATTACCCCCACTTTGCATCGGAGGAAATTGAGGTTTAGAGCAATTTAAGAATTTGTTTAGAATTATACAGTTAATACGAATGTGACCCTATTTGTGAAGTCAGGATTTCTGGGTCCATGTTCAGATTTTTTTCTCACTGCTGTGCTGACTTCTCCACAAAATAGAGATGGGAGGTATCTCCTAACATCCTCATAAGGCAAATGATATAAATCTTTAAAAATATTATTTTACCATGATGTATTCAGTGAGTCTGGTGGAAGACTTTATAGAGTCCATCTCAGGGAGAAAAGAGATGAAGATAGAAAAGAAGGTACCAGTGATGGAAATAGGAAACCACCAAATGTTCTTTCATCTATTAATACATTCATCAAGTATTTGTTGAGCATTTATTATGTACCAAGTACTCTTTTAGGCACTCAGAATACAGTGAACACCAAGAGAGATAGGATCTCAGTCTTCTTGGGGCTATTAATAACATTATAAGTAGAAAAACTAGAATGCAGACAATTAAATAGAACATTTAGTGACTGTAATAAATTATTTATGTAAAATGAATAGGAATGTGACAGAGATCAGTTGAAGAGGGTCAACTTTAATAGTCAAAGATGATCTCTTAAAAGAGAGGACATCTGAGCCCTCTATCCTTCATAATAAGAATGATGGAAGCTTATACAACTGACCGCCATCTTCTTCTTGAAATCCTCTTTTCCCTTTTTTTTGGCTTCACACTTTGCGTATCCTTTTCTCTCAGTCACCTTTGCAGGCATCTCTTCCTCCAACTTCAGGAACATATCCAGTATGAGAATCTGATTTCATCCACAAAACTGTTTCTTTCCACACCTTCCATGTTTTAGAAAGTGGTAGGGCAACCCAGCCTCTCAAACCATGAGTCATTCCTTATACTGTGTGTGTGTGGGAGGGGGGACTGAAAAACCCTGGAATTATCTTTTGGAGGGTGGGTCCCTTGTAGTATACTCAGAATTTGTTCCTTTGGAACAAATGGTCAACCAAAGTTTTTATCTGGAAGTTTTGAGAAGGTTATGCCGCATTTTGCAGATAAAATGTACTGAGTTGTGGCAAACAGGTGACTGGTTTTTCCACCATGACAATGAACCTGTCCACATCATGCTGAGTGTTCAGCAGTTTTTCACTAAAAATGGCAGGACCTCCATGCCCCACTCTCCCTGATCATCCAATCTCGCCCAAGCAACTTTTTTTGGTTTTGCCTGATGAAAAGTCCTCAAAAGGAAATGTTTTGCTGATGTGGAACAGGTGAAACAATGGCAGAATAACTAAAAGGCATCAAAATTGACAAGTTCAACAAATGTTTTGAGCAGTGGAAAAGCGTCTCAGTAGGTGTATTGCATCAAACGGAGAGTATTTTGAAGGTGACTGAAGTTTAAGCTTGTAAGAATAAATACAGACTTTTTAAAATAAATACATTCCATTTTTTTAGGTTCCCCTTCTTACCTTCTGCCCTCTCAATCTCATATCCAGTCCAATCTCGTATCCTGCCCATTCCAGCTCCTCAGTGCATCTCCACTGTCTTCTTTTCTGCATTCACCTCTCTAAATGATAGTGACACATCTCTTTCCTGGACTACTTCAGTGGTTCTCAAAATGGTTTCCTGCTTCCTTTCTTGCCCCTTCCATTCACTTAGCAGCCCTTTAAATGTATAAACCAGACCATTTTACTAACTTGTTTGAAATTCATTAAACATTTTCCTCCACATTAAGAGCAAAACCAGTCTCCTCATGATGGTTTCAAAGATCTTACATCATCTATTTCTGTTTGTCTGCCAGACTTCATCTTCTGTCACTTTCTCTCTTGCTCACCATAATTTAGTCAGTGATCTTTCAGTTCAAGGAATGTCTTCATAAGCCTTTTTTTTTTTTTTGCTCCTGCTTTTTATATGCCTGGGTACTTCTCATCCTTAAGGGGGATATCATCTCCTTAGAGAAGCCTTACTTAAATATACAAGCTAATGCAGACCCCTCCTTCATTCTGAATTCTAGCACTATTTGTTTCTTTCATAGAATTACTTATGACCTATAATTTACTTACTAGTTCAATCACTTATATAATTATCTTGCTTCCCTCTTAGGCTATAAAAATCGTGAGGTAAGATATTCCACCTCTTTTGTTCTCTAGTCACTCCTTAACATTGGCTACAGTGTCTGTTGCATAGGTGTGCCCATAACCATATGTTGAATGAGTGACATAATAAAATGCATACAATAAGCCAAGCACCATCTCAAGCACTTCATATGATCCTTCAATCCTCAAAAGTTTTAATGTGGTAGATATTAATATAGCTCTCAATTTGTACACACGGGGTAAAAAAGAGAAGTTCAAACAACTTCAATAATATGTTTAGGAAGTAACAGACATAGAACCTCAGTGCTAGTCTTTTTCATTCTAGACCTCAGAATCTTAGCCATTGTATTGTTGTCACAGCCTTTCAACTTTGGGGCATTTCTTTTTATGAGTTATATATTTCTTTACTTTGCTTTTTTTCTTTATTTCCTCAGATCCCTGAAAGTTTTTCTTCTATATTCTTCAAGGTAACTGCCCCAAGCAGAATATGTGCCTGCATATGTGGGTGGGTGGTGGTGGGGAAAAGTCTTGAGTTTTTGCAAGTAACTGACTCAGAAACTTATACTTTTAATCTAAGCTTCTTTTTGAAGACATCTCTTAGGAATACATATTGGCTGGGAGGATTGACCAAAACTATAGCACTACATATATTATTCATTTGAAAGACTGCAGGATTCCAGACATGGAACCAGGCACTTAACTAACATAATTTCTTTATTTTTTTATTGACATGTAATAATTATACATTTATGGACTACAGAGTGATATTTTGACACACATATGTAATATGTAATGATCAAATCAGGTAATTATCATATTCATCACCTCAAAAATGTATTATTTCTTTGTGTTGGGACTATTAGAATTCCTCTTTTTTAGCAATTTGAAAATATACAATAAAGCATTGTTGACCATAATCACCCTACAGTGCTATAGGACAGTGGTTTCCAATCTTTTTGGCATCAGGGAGTGGTTTTGTAGAAGATAGTTTTCACACAGGTAGGGGATGGTTTTGGGATGATTCAAGCTCATAACATATATTGTACACTTTATTTCTCTCATTATTATGTTGTAATATATAATAAAATAATTATACAACTCTCCATTTAAAAAGAGGTACAGGTAGAAGTGATGAATAAAATAAAGGGTGGGCCATCTGCCGACTAAAATAAGTGTTGGATTCTGAATTAAAGCCTGCCACCAGCTGTAGCTGGAAATTTGAAATACAAGTTCACTTGTGACTCACTGATAGGGTTTTGATATGAGTCTGCAAGCAATTGATTTATTATGGTCTCTGTACAGTCCGACCTTACTGCTAATGTTAATTTGTATTTGCAGCTGGTGCCCAGTGTTAGCATCACTGCCTCAGTTCCACCTCAGATTATCAGGCATTAGATTCTTAGACAGAGTATGCAGTCAAGATCTCTTGCATGTGCAGTTCACAATAGAGTTTGTGCTCCTATGAGAATCTAATGCCACTGCTGATCTGACAGAATGCAGAGCTCAAGCGGTAACATGAGCCAAAGGGAGAGACTGTAAATATAGATGAAGCTTTGCTTGCTCACCTGCCACTCACTTCCTGCTGTGCAACCCTGTTCCTGACAGGCCATGGACTGGTACTGGGTGAGTACCAGTCTGTGGCCAGGGGTTGGGGACCCCTTCTGTAGAACACAGAACTTATTTATTCTATCGAGCTGTAATTTTATATCCATTAACCAACCTCTCCCTATCCACATACTTTCCCAGCCTCTAGTAACCATAATTATTTTCTCTATTTCTGTGGACTCAAATTATTTAGCTCCTCCATATGAGTGAGAACATGCAGTATTTACATTTCTGTACCTGACTTGTTTTATTTAGCATAATGTCCTCCAGGGTCATTCATGTTGATACAAATTACAGAATTTCATTCTTTTTAATGGATGAATAATATACCATTATGTATATATACCACATTTTCTTTATCCATCTACTATTTACAATAGCCAAGGTATGGAATTAGCCTGTATTTATCAACAGATGAATGAATACTTACATTATTTCTAATTTATCTGACTTTAATGAGATGGGTATTTTCATTTCCATTTCACAATTGAGAAATCAGACTCAGATAGGCTAAGTGATGTATCTAAGTTGTAGTTAGTAAGTACTAATGCTAGGTTTTGCTCCCAGTTTTTGTCAGAATCCAAAGTTGATGCTCTTTCCAATATTGTTATATATTTTTCCTTGATTCTATGTGCTAAAGTTTTCTAAAAATTTAGAACTTATCTGTGTAAATCTAGTTTTATTATACACATATATTATTTTACATTTCATTTTCAGGCTGAAATATTTTGAAGGATAATTTACTCACGTTTATATTTTATGTCAAATTACCAATATCAAAATTTAATCAGAAGATCAAGAATTGGCAAAGTTTTCTGTAAAGGGCCAAATAGTAAGTATTTTAGACTTTATGGGATACATGGTCTCTGTCCCAACTTTTCAATTCTGTTGTTGTAGTGTGAAAGATTCCATGGGTAATATGTAAATCAATGAGCCTTTCTGTGTTTCAGTAAAACTTTATTTGCATCAAAATTTGAATTTTACGTACATTTTATTCATCATACAGTATTCTTCTTTTTATTCATTTTTTCCAACTATTTAAAATGTAAACACTATTCTTAGCTCATAGACTGTACAAAAACCAAGCAAAGAGCCCAATTTGACCTATGGGTCATAGTTTCCTACTCCTATACTAGATTAAATTTTGTAGGTTCCAAGATAATTGTATTTTTCTTAATTTTTATTAATATTCCAAATACTCTTGGAAAGGTTTGAAATCCCTAACTCACCAATTAATGGATTCTGAATTAAAGACATATGAGATTTTAAAAATATAAACATTATTCTTCCATTATAAAAGTGGACAAAGCATTAGGGGAAAATATTTTAATGGTTAAAATTCAATTACAGTAATATTATCAATGCTACCAACTGCTTAGAAGAGTCAAATAAATAAATTTACAACATTTGGATAATACCTTTCCCACAGAGCCCTTTTACTTTTTCCTTAACACCTTGAATATAAAATAAATGTCAGTGAAAGTGTGTTGAATAAAAAGTGAGATAGCTACTAAAATGAAAAATGTCCATAGTGGAATCAAGTGGCATTGATGAGGTAAATTAGATCTCACACGGTCTTTGCTTTTCATTGCTAGCAAAAATTTGGTGCTTGAATTGTGTTCCTTTTCTTCAACTAGTTTTATCTATGCCATGGTGTTCCTTTAGCTTTAAAGAGATAGGTATTTTTCTCTTTGGTGACAAAGGTCCTAGTGGAGACAAACTGAGGCTCAGTCAGTTTGTGATCAATGAACTGGAGATTTAGCCAGGAGCAGGCTACCCAGCAGGTGCTGATTTTCTTGGCAGGTGGGTGGCAAGGGGCCTGGCTAGGAAAAGTGTTGTGCCTGTGAGAGTGGATGGGAATATGAGCTGCTGCCTCTCTCTAGTTCAGGAACTCCTGAAGTTTGTACTCTAGCAAAAAACATTTTTCTTCCACATTTATGTGGGACACAGCATGATTCAGCCCCATGAGGCTTGATGTGAAGCCAGCATGGTTTGTCACATAGAGGGTCTTCCAACTTGGGGAACACCAAGAAACTGTGGGCAGAGCAGTAATTCCTTGGAGGGTCTAGGCAGCAGTAGCAGCTGTAGGGGCAAAACTCCACCCTCCAGGAGTTCTGAGGGAAGCAGACATTCCAGGAGAGACAGGAACAGGAGAAAGGTGTGAGCAGACCTCAGAGGGAGCCCATGGGGATACCCGAATCATTCAGAAGTCTTTGAGTGAGACTACCCCTGCACTGAGTATAAATGCATCATGTGACTTCATTTATTTTCATAGACTAGAATTGGGGCTTGCTGTGTCAACGAAAGACAGGGACGCATAAGCTAGGAGCCTAACTTTTGGACTTGGTGGTAGAAAACTTTAGAACAAAACTCTTAAGGTTTTCCTATAAGATCCACATTTAGGGAAGCTGGCAATGATTGGATTTGAGCTTTATAGAACTTGGTTTCTTTGTTTCTAAAATGTGGGTGATAATACTTTATAACTTATAGAGTTTTTAGAACAATTAAATTGTATAAATGCAGAGGTGAACATAGTTTCTGGACATGGTTTTCAACCAAACTAATTATTCTTATTGTTACTATTATTAACATTTATAGTGAAATTTTTGCCTATGTTATCCAAATGGACTTTCAGCTGATAATTTGATCTCCTGTCAAAATCTTACCCACCAGCAATTTGAATATATATATTTTTTCAGGCAAAGTTAGTTGATTAAAAAAAAATCCTGTCAATCCTTTTCTTATAGTATTATGGTAGTTGTTCAAGGTCCACTTATGAGTGAGAATATGTAACACTCAGCTCTTTGTTTCTGTGAGAGATCACTCACTATTATAAACTCTAATTCCATCCAGGTTGCTGCGATGTTCATGATTTTGTTCTTCTTTATGGTTGCATAATATTCCATTGTGTATATGTACCACGTTTTTTTTATCCAGTCCTCTTTTGATGGGCAGCACGGTTGGTTCGAAGGAACATTTTTATTGTAGATTCAGAGGGTATACATACGTATTTGTTACATGGACATATTTTATAGTGGTGGTGACCAGGTTTCAGGTGGACCATTCTCCAGACAGTGAACACTGTGTCCCAAAGGTTATCTTCCATTTTTGTTAGTATTTCAGGAATTTACAGAATCTATGGTTCATGAGAGTTTGTGATAAGCCTATATTGGAAAATAATCATGATATTTTTTTCTGATCCTTTACCCTTCTGATTTCCACTGGCAACATTAATATAAACTTTTAAAAGTGTCTGTTAATTATTGCAAGCTCAATTGATTTTAGCCATATCCAACTTGTAAGAATTGCTTAAAGAATTCAAACTTTGTTTTTCTTCATTTCTCACAGAACTCGTGATCACCATATGCTCCTTGAATTTATTCAATTTTACACACAACCATTCATATTTCCTTTATATTTTTATTCCTTCACTAATGGAAAATAAGTTATAAATCCAAAACTATACTAAGAAGAGGATAATAGAATCAGAATATGATTCAAAGATGAGGAATAAAGGTAAAGAGTAACTGAAAGAGTAAACTCAAGATACATGACCTATTTGTATATAAAATTCACATTTTCTCAGTGTTAACATTTTCCAAAAGTTTTTATTTCTGGTTTTTGTATAATAAACCTTTAGAAAGCTACTATTTCAGTTTACATTGAAATATCTCAGTAACACTTAAAAATTATTTTTAATTGTTCTACCACATGCATACACCAGATTCAGTCAACCTGGTCAAATAGTCAATGTAGGTACTTTGATAGAGATGATTTAGACATATTCTGATTCTTCCTTTACTGATGTCTTCTACAGATGTGAGTTCAGGATAATACTTGTTTGCCAAAATTATTATTACAATATCATACAATACTTAGTTCAACCATATGTTCCCAAAATCTTTATGTTCATTGAACTATTATTGAAAGATGAAATTTAATTTGGTAGAAACATGTTAAAGATGACAGTGTAAAATTAATGAGATTCTTCTTCTTGACTGAGCTCCAAGTCATTTTTCAGTTTCAGGTTTAGAGTATCACAGAACTGACTCTCTCCTGAGGTAGCCCATCTCATCTTTGGCATGGGCATGCTTTGCTCACTGCTTGGAACTATACTTCAAGTTGCATGTTGATAACTGAAATGTGTGTAGGGTAATTCTAGAGAAATAATATTCCAGGATTAAGAAGTATTTCTTACACTTTCTCTTCTCTCCTCCTTCTTTTTCTCCCTTCCTTCTTATGTTTTCTTCTCTTTTTCCCTTGTTTCATCCTTCCAACACTGCCTTCCTTCCTTCCTTCCTTCCTTCCTTCCTTATTTTCTTTTTGTCAGTTTGCAGTATGGTTGGCTCCTTCTTGTCCTTGAGTTCTCAACTTGGAAGTCACTTGCTCAGGAAGCTGTTCTCTAACTCTAAACAAAGCATCAAATCAGCCTACAACTTCCATTTGTTGTTTTTATTGAATTTATCAAACACTGTGCTTTTTAGCCTTTTAAAATGTGTTTGCTTATAATTTCCCATCCTTACTAGAATGTAATTTCCACAACACTAAAGATAATGTCTATCTTGTTTATTATTGTTTTCTCTGCATTTAGCACTGTTCCTGATGTGTATGCAGATGTATATTTGAATGTGTGCAGTTATTTGGATAAATATGGAGTGAAAACTTTAAAAATTAATAAAATTTTTTATTTATACATTAAACTAAATTTTATTGAGAAGTCTGTTTTCTCTGTCCTTGTGTTTGGTGCTAGTGATTCAAAATCTATATTAGATTCAAGTAAGCTGGCTACTAGTGAAAACTTTTGTCATTGATAAATTATGCCAACATTGAACCTCAATATTTTCTAACTGGTAAAACTCATTCATTTCCCCAAAATATTTAAAGTGTTTTCTTTTTTTTTAAACACCAGCCCGAGGCTTAGTAGAGAAGTATTCAAAATCTAAGTAATCATTTTCTTCCATTTTTGTTTGATCACTTATGGATATTATTTAGAAAACAGTAGTACATCAAGTTAAATGTCTTGTTCGAAGCAAATAGAAAACATCTCTGAAACATGTGTAAGTAATAGTACTATTTTTTAATTCATGACTTCTGAAATATAATCCTCAAATGAGTTAATTACCTGCCTCAAACGATTGCCTTAAATCTTCAAAACGAAAGAAAATAGCTGTTAAAAGGTGACTGACTGTGAGAACTTTCCTTGTTTCTGAGCCTCTCCCCCCCTTAAAATAACTTAAATATCTAGGCTTAGGGGATTCTATCTTCCTATAATTAGAGAAAAACTGACTTCCATTTCTATTTGAGTCACTTAAATAGATTAAAAAGAAAAGTGCCCAATCTCACAAATATTTTGGGTACATATCTTACCTGGCCTGAAATTTTTATTTCCTTCCAAATGATCCTGAATTTAAAAGGAAATAGATGCCTACTGACTAATGCAGGAAGAGTACCTTAGGCATATATCTCATGTGATAATTGCTTTTCTTTTGCATTTAGGAACTACAGGCAAAAGCAAGAAAAATGAAGCTGGTTTTATTACCCAGAGGAAAAGCAATCACTATGCTTGTCAGGTCTATGAGCATTTCTCCCATCCTCGGAAATCTTTTAAAAATAAAATCATGTTAGTGGCTATCTTGCAGTGCACTCAATTAAAGTTAAGTTGTTAGATTTTTCCCTAAAAAAATGTCAGCTACTACCATTACCAAGTATCTGACCAGGTCACATGGAAAATAAACGTGTTCACACTATACTATCTACATTTGTCAGGGGCTGTGCTGAAAAAGAAAGACTGATGAGTATCTCATGGATATTCATTATAGTTTCACTTGGGGCAAATTATTTTCATCCTGCAAATTCTTTGACCACAAACTATTCTCTCTTGCTGCTTCATTTCCCTCCGAAGTTTAGCCTGGTACAGAATTTTATAATTTAAAAGTGTAGATCAAATGCAACTGGTTTGTGAAGAGACTGAATGAAAATTTGAAGAAATATACCTCATCAATCATTAATAGAAAATGGATGTAATTGGTAACTGGCCATTCTGTTGAGACTATAACAAAACCTCTCTTTGATTTCAGCGACTGTAAAGGAAAGAGTGGTTAAAAAGAGAGAGAAAGAAGGAGTGAAGAAGATGGTAATTGTGTGTCTCAGATTGTTCTATTTGGAAAACGTCACATTTCAGAGACTTTGCTGCCTTTCTTTTCAGGACAGAAGGTTAGATTCAAGAAAGCATTTGTGGATATAGAAAGGGCAAATTGCTTCATCAGTCATCCACACCGTCTTCAACTCCTCTAATAATTCTCATTCCCATACTCAGCTGAGGCACAGACTCAAGGCCAAAGTCTACTCCTGAGAAATATGAAGAGTAGGAAATTTTTTTTTGACCGAAGAACTGAGAGAAAACTAAAACAAAAAAATTTTTCTAGCTCAATGTATGTTTTCAGAATGAGATTCTCATTATACTTTCTTAATCCTAATCTTCTATTTGCCAGTGCTTGTTCTTTGAGATTGAGTTATCTCTAATTTTAGCTATTGCACAACATTATATTGTTTCTTGTTATCTCAAGGAGCTATGAAAATTGTCACAGCTATATGAGAAACATTTCTCATTAACTATAGAACTTTATCTGCCCTTCCTCAATATTTTTATTTAAAGGTGGGGTCACCACCTGAAAATGACTTTAATTCTAGTACTTTTTAATGTAACTTTTTGCTAAAGATGCCTCCTCAATTCTTAGACAGATGCAAGTATGATTAATTCTATAAAGACTCATTGCAGATGTTATTCTACTTTTTAAATTACTAAACATGTATTTCTCAAAAAGAAACAATTCTATTATTATTTTGCTTATTCGTGCTATTAAAGGATTTTCAGCTTTAAGAAATTTAATATAATTAATTTTGCAATATTTAAAGTATTATATTTTCCAGTTTTTTATAATATTTTGCTTATCACAGGTTTTTATGTATATGAAAGACACACAGAAGTCTGCACAAATTACATCCTTGCCAAATGTGATTATATTAAATTCATTGAACAAAGGAAGCACCCATGACAAACACAGCATAGGATGGAAACAACATTTCTTCATGATTTTCTTCTTTTCTCTCAAAGGAGTAAGTCCATTTGTATTATTTTTGATATATTACTTGAGATACTGTAAATCTCAATCTATGAGTGCATTTTACATGGAGCTACTTATTTCATTGTGACTGAAAAAAATAACTTAGCAATACAATATGGCATTAATGCCAAGACAACATGAAAATATGGACTACTCAAGAAGAAATCAGCTCTGCAAGAGTCTCATAATAATAAAAGCATGTATATAAATTATTTAACAAAACATGCAATTTGTTTAGCTTTTTTTATTTTAAAGATGTGTAGTGAAATTCAGGATTAGGAATACAAGTGGACATTGCACAAGTAAAGTTTGGGCCTCCCTTCAGTCCCCACTTTGTCTCGTTTGAGATCAGATACCCTTATTGATGTTATGTCTCCCCACCCCCCACCTCCCCCAAAAGTATCCCAATACTGCCAATCCCTTTCTTATAATATTATGGTAAATGTTCAAAGACTTGCTTAGTTTTGAAGGCTTTTCATTAAGAACACTGTGTATAATCAATATAAGCATTTGAGGAAAGAAAGTGAGGCCCTAAACTAAAAATTGTAGTGGAATCATTCCTTAGTAAAGGCCACTTACTTGGCAGTAAAGACTAAAATTAATAGTAGAGAGTAAGTAGTTAAAACATTCAACTATGAACTTTATCTTCTGAAACTCTATATTCAAAATATTAACAAATTATATAGTCATCTTAGACTTTGCTTATTATTCTTTGCCCATACATTTCTTTTCAGTTTTGAAAATATATAGTCAAAGAATTATGGAAAGTTAAAGCTGGAATTGTACTGAGATATCATATCCAATGTGTTTACTCTAGAGGCAAACACATTGATACTTCACCTGTGTTTACTTTAGTCCTACAAATGTCAAATCTGATTTCAGACATTTTTCAAATATATGTTTATTTGTCTATTGAATACATATAATTCTGGTTCATACTTATATTGTGCATATATTCGAACAATGTAGGGTGTTTAGTTATTTGTTTTATCCTAAAAGAAATCTCCAAATATTTTTATTTCTCTTGCTCAATAGGAGTGTGAATTACATACATAGAAAAAGAAAGAGTAGATAAGTAGCTTTCCTTGAAGACAGGTAAATGCTAACTTCCAGATCACAAATTGAGCCTACATCCATCTTTAGTAATATTTTATTGATATATGATAAAGAATTTGCTTTATGGTATAAGTCAGAACTAAGATGAAAATCCATTTACATGACTGTCAATGCAAACTGTCAGCTTAAAGTAAGGCAAATGTGGTAACTGACTGTATGAAGGCAGTAAGAACTAGAAAGAAAACCTTACATTCTCACACAGGATTTATTTTGTAAGGTGAATTGTGTGAAAGAGAACAAAGATGTTTATAAACAAAAACATTAAAATGCTTTAGAGTATACTTTTATAATTATTCTAAGTTTTTTTAGACTATATATTGAAAAGATTTAAGTCTATATTTTATACCTTTCTTATCCATACCAGGTAAAAAGCCTATGCTGTATAATATGATATGCATGTAAGTAAAAGATCATATGTTTGAGAAGTTTCTCTTTTATTCTAATATAGATCACAAATCTCCCCTGAAGATTGATATTTACAATGAATACAATCACTCTGTCTCAGGCTATGGAAAACTGATATTTTAATTTCATTGGTATGTGCCCACCTCCAACCGCCTTCCCATACCTCTCTAAAGATGTTGGCAATCAGCATGGGTTTCTAGCATTTTGAGAATAAAAACTTCCTCTTTCAAAAAGATTGCTGCCCTTCTCCAGCTACATGCTTCCCAACACTATCAAATATTTCACTGACCTGTTCTTTCTTTTCATATCCTATGCTACAGAAATTTCTGGTTTCTTCCTTATGAAAGTTATATTGGTATGCAAATATTCAATTGTATCAATTAAGGTAGAAAGGCTTTCCAGCTTATCTATTTTTTTCCTTAATAGAAACCCATGGCTTCTGTCCCTGAACATAGGTGATTAGGCAGATTTATTTTGAATAATATTGCAAAGTCCCAAAATTCAATATGAAAAAAAAGTGAGTCACCTCTGGTGACTCAGAATGGTAACGTAGAAATTGACCAAGTTTATAAACAGTGAAGAAGCAGAATGCCAATTTAAATACCCCTTTATTCCTACAGCAGACTAGGGAACATAGTCCTTAATTAGAAGAATATGAAGTCACCTATCTCCAGAACATTTTTTTAAAATTTAAGCCAGTTTATTAAAAATATTGCTACTTTTCTGTTGTTGATATGTTTCTGTGTATGCAGAGAACAAAAATCAAGGAACTACAGATACAAACACAAGTTTTTATGTATTCTAGAATACCAGACCGTTTTGGTCTCTAACTAATCTCTACTACTAAGAGTAGATATCTTTAATTTTTAAAAATAAAGTCACATGATAACTTAGTATAAAGAAATGCATAATAAAACACTTAAGCAAATCTCACAATGTAAGTCTTTTAATCCATGCAAAGACCGGCATTTCCCACTCCTCAGAGAAGGTTAATTCTTAGAAATCTGTATAAGACACTTTGAAACTGGCAGTTCTTGATGAAGGAAGACTTGTGGCCCTTTAAATATTAGAGCTGTGCAAGAATGTCCATAAATAATTCTTACTCTTCGACAAACAAGAGTGCTAGGAAATGTGCAGGCCTTGCAGATTTTTACTGTTTTCTCTGCTTGTATTCATATTACAATAAATGAGAATAGATTTCTAATATCCATTTCTATTACATGCATTAGCTGAAACTGTGGAGGTAAAATGAAAAATTTCCTATGATTTGAGACACCGGGGAGACCCACATGCCTATGTGTGGGCAAAACATTCAGTTTTTTGTTTTTTTTTTTCAAAATAGCTTAAGATGTTTCATGGATTGCTAACGGTTACAGAACCATTATACACCATTTTGTTAGTTTAATTGTAGTTCTTTTAACTAATATTTTTGGAAGGATGAACCGGTTTTAATGAAAAAGGCTGAACCGAGGGAAATATTACATCTGACCGACATGTACATAAACAGATTTAGAGTGTGTAGTTCTTGTCATTCTTTTCTTTTCAATATATAATTAACAGGAAGACTGTACTCCAAAACTGAATTATAGAGATGATTTTTTCCTACCCACAACTGAAATTAAAATACCAATATTTAAGAAAATATAAGGGGTTTTTTTTGGTAAATTTTGATTTGCCTGTATCTAAATTGATTTTTTTACTATGAGTTTAACGGGTAACTTCCCATAATTTAAATAGAGAGAGGATAGATAGATAGATACATACATACAAAGATACTCTTTTTTTGATGAAGTATACACCACCTATTACCCTGTAGTTGGCAATACACATTACAGATACTGGCCAAAAAAAATTAGAAAATCAGTATCAGAGTTGGAATGTGGTCCCTGAAGATTTAGATTAATGGAATTTTGCTAGCGACATAAAAGTTGTTTCCCTGCCGTTCGCATCTGTTGCATCCTAGGAAAAAAAAGAAAACGCTCTGTGAAGAGCTGATGTTTGCCTCGCTGACTCTTCCTGATTTGTGCTGATGATAGCTGAAGATGCTGTCTTGGCATCTTCTGCTGCATGTTGTCTTCAGTAAGGTGAGAATATATCCCTGAATTAAATTAGAATTCAATGAGAAAATCTGATTTGTTTGACAGAAATTCACTTTCTAGTCTAATCTGTAGAAATGCAACTGTTTTAAAAGTTACTACAACTAAATTTAAAAATGTTGCTAAAGGTAATCCATCTGCAAAGAAAGTAATTTTAGAAAATGTATACATACCCAAAGAAAGGAAAAGAAATCACAAATATCACGTGAGGTAAGGAGGGAAAGATCCTGGCTACAGAGTTCATCATAAATTGACATAAGTAAGTAAGTCTTACAGCCTTCAGTTTGCAACCAACTCTCACACTGTTATTTTTCCTACTTTTATTCATATTTTTTTCATTTTACAGGGATCTTTGCTAGTTATCTATCTTTTATGATTAAATCAGATTGGTATCAGAAAGTGTGCTGTTTTACATATATCATTAGTACTTTAGTCTATGAGTTAGACATTACCGTTACTTCCAATTTGCTTAAAGTACCCCACGAACTGATATATAAATGAGGTACCAATTACAAATTTTTCTCAAAACTTATCTTAAATCATCTGCTGTAGGAATGGAAATGAGTGGATATAGAGAAAAGACAAGAGTAAGTAATAGACTATAGTAATCCAGCAACGAGGAATGTGAGAAAGAGTGAGTTGACTAGAATGACTCCAAGCTCTAGAGGTCTCTGAAACAGGAACGAGAACATAGAAACAAGGAGGAACAATTTGGGTAAAATGAGTTGAGAATGAAGAGTCTCTGTGACAGCCAAATCACTTGGAGATCATGGAGGAGACTTGATCTTGAGATAGAAAGGTATAAATAAAATGTAAGAGGTAGTTGAAACTGCAGAGATAGGTGAGATTATTTTATGAAAAGACCAAAGTTGCAGTAAATAGAATGAAGTGAAAAGGAAAAAGAAGAAGCAACAATGCTAAAATAAATAACCATAGTGGCAGGAAAAGAATCAATATCTTGGAAATTATGGAGTAAGAATTTTTTTTTTTTTTTTTTTTTGAGTTGGAGTCTCACTCTGTTGCCCAGACTGGAGTGCAGTAGCCGCTCCTGGCCACCACAACCTCGACCTGCTGGGCTCCGGCGATCCTTCCACCTCAGCCTTCCAAGTAGCTGGAATTACAGGCGCGCGCTACCACGCCTGGCTCATTTTTTATTTATTGTAGAGATGAGGTCTCGCCAAGCTGCCCAGGCGGGTCTCGAACCCGCGGGCTCAGGCAATCCACTCACCTCAGCGTCGCAAGGCGCGGGATTACAGGCTGAGCCACCGAGCCCGGCTTGAAGTAAGAATTTTTAAAAATAGGAAAGGGTTACTAGTGTCAAATGCCATAGAGAAGCCAAGTCAAGTAAAGGTTAAAGTTGAAAAGTGACTCTGAGATTTGGATACTAACAGCTGATTAGATAATTATTAGAAAAAAAAAGTGAGTTAGAAGGAGTCTTTTTAATTAAAAACAAACTAAATTAATATGAATCAAGCAATTAAAAAGAGTAAGAAAAGACTCAGCATCTTGGATATAGAAAGGCAAATGTAAAGACAATTGGGATAGATAATGTTTCTTAATGTATCATGCATGTAACCTCCAAGGAAAGGCCACATAGGAGAAAAAATTTGAAATATTGAGCCGCAGGAAATGTGTTTATCAAGCTACTCATTTCAATGACTTGAAAAATGAATATTATGTTTTTATTACTGCATGAGGTCATTATCAGTTAGGTGGACTTTGGAAGGAAACGTTTGATCGAAATCAATATAAAGAATTACATCCAAAGTTCCCAAACTGGATACAGAAAATATTTCAAGAGGAACACTGTGGAGAATGTTATCTCAAAATCACGAATGACAACCCTCAGCAGCACAACAGATGGAATTAGGAGAAAAAACAGAAATGGCAGCATCAAGGAATAGTATAGATTTCTCACAAGACATGAAAAGTTTTCAGTATTAAAAACAACTAACGCCCCGTTTTCTGATAGAACAATAACTAGGTTTTGCTGTGAGAAGCTTGAAAGAATTATGTTGTTAACTTCAAGGAGAAAAGATAACTAGTGATATTGGTTCTAAAGAAAGAGAATGTAAACACTTTCTGAGGTGGAGTAAAGGATAAGACACATGCAAAGCACGGCCACTCATCAGCCCTCTTTTATTTGTTTTCATTAGTTTTTATTTATCATTAATACTTGAACAGAAAAAGTATCAAATTATTCCTACAGGTTTATTTTGAAACATAGCATCCCACCACAATTTCTTTTCAATGAATATTGCTTTGATTTCTTCTAACTGATTATTTTCAAAATCAACCCAAATCTCTAAATAATGGCCTTTTATTATTAGTTCTTGAGTTTATGGTTTTGAAGCATTATCTTTTGACTTCCAACTGTGGAAAATAAAGCCTTAGCCTTTTTTTCCCCCTACTTTTCCTCCTCTTTTATTTTTCTTATGGAGTTAATTTTGCTTTCTTGTTTGCTTAGGTTTTTTTATATGTGTGTGTTTTAATTTAATACTAAACTTTTGCTTACTGCCTATATTATTTCTCAAGGTATCCTGATGCATGAGGTATTCTACCAATTTTGTCTTTATAAAAACACATTCTAGAATCAGTTTACTTATTGCAGTCTGGGTAGGCTTCTGCCTGTACCTAAACACAGTTTTCATACTGAAATCTGTCCTCTGCATCATCTTGAGGATCTTTTCGTCTGTCTTCTGCATTGGCTCTTGCAGGCATCTTTCTGTTAATCTATTCACAAACTGAGTGTATGTCAGGCACCTTTCCAGGTGCTAGATATATACCAGACAGGGGAAAAGAAACTAAATTCATCACTCTCATTGGCCTTCTAGTCTTGTTATAGTCAAAAGAAAATCTCCATCAAGGCTGAGTTAAAACATGATTGAGGGGCAACCTCTTTCAGGTACCCTCCCACTGTGGGAACTTTTCTGTCTTCTTAATAAATCCTACTTTCTAAAAAAAAAAATTGGAAAAGAAAATCTCCATCAATAATCTTCTCCACCTCTACATGAATTACTGATACCAAGCATGAGAGAAAAAGTATGGAAGATTCAAACTCAGAGTATATTGTGGAATAATGTCTTATACTGTAATCATGTTGTATTATGTACTCTCCAAGAACAATTTGGGAAATGAAACACAATTTCTTTATTTCCACTATGCTAGTCTGTTTTACTCCACTGTCTAAATAGTATTTGAGAGGTGCTCAAAGGTAAAACCTCTTTCAGCAACTGTGAAACTCAAGATCTTGATACAAAAATAATGATGGACCTTTTAAACATTTTAAATATTTTTTCTACAAAGGAAGTTATGTGCACTTTGAGGACTATGGAGAGTATAGTTATATTTATATATACACATATTCAATAATTATACATAACACACACACACCTCAGTGGAAAAAAATGCAAAAAAGATAAATAGAAAAATCAAAACACACACACAAAAATATGCAACTAATACTGTATACATCTTCATTTTCCTTGAAATTAAAAAAAAACTGAAAGCTGGATATAAATTTGGATGAAAAAGAATGGCAATATACATTACATTTTTACTTTTTCCTAAAAATTCTAAAATATAATTTAGTGGGTGATTTTGTTTTTCATGAAGTCAATTTTATAAGAAAATATACTTTAGGTACATTTTTAAGACTTTGTGAATACTAAAATACCTTTATTCTTCAGACATAATTAATAAGTTGAGTCACTATAGAATTTCAGGTAGCAAATATTTTCTTTCAGAAATCATGCCCAATGTTATAGAGGAGTATTACCATTTGATTCCCAGTTTTGGCATATTACTTATTTTCTCCTACTAGAACCTTTAAAGAACTTTTCTTTGCTACCAGTTTTCAGAAATCCTAGAAGGATGTACCTTGATGTGGGACTGCCTTCCTTGAGCAGAACGGTTGGTGGGTACCTTTAATTTGGAACTTATGCCCTAGAGTTCCAGAATATTTTCTTTACAAATTTTACTGTTTCCCATTTTTTTCTTCTGCTTTTTCTGCTGTCTAGAAGTCCAGATATTCGGATATTGAGTCTTCTTATTAAGTCTTTCTCTGATATTTTACTCTTTTTATTATTCACCTCCTTGTCTCCTTGCAGTAGTATCTAAAAAAAATTCCATATTATTTTCTTCCAACAAATTAAGTTTTCAGATCCTCTATCAAAATGTTAATGTATAAAATTCCTTTTAAGTGTTTCAAATATTTCTTTGACAAGAAACTGTCTTCTCATTTCATGGTTGCTGTTTATTCTCTTACCTTTCTGGTAGATTTTATTTTGTTTTATTTTCTCAATAAGCAGTGTCTGGGTTTTTTTTTTTTTCAAACGTTTCTTCTTTGTCTTTGTTTTTATGGTTTGTTTGGCATTTTTCATACTAATAGTTTTCCAACCTATCTTGTTTGTTTGTTTGTTTGTTTGTTGTGAGTCAGAGCCTCACTCTGTTACCCAGCTGGAGTACAGTGGCAGCTCATGGCCACCACAGCCTCAGCCTGCTGAGCTCAGCTGATCCTTCCGCCTCAGCCTTCCAAGTAGCTGGAATTACACACAAGCACAACCATGCCTAGCTAATTTTTTGTTTATTGTAGAGATGAGATCACGCCAAATTGTCCAGGATGCTCTCAAACCCGTGGGCTCCAGCAATCCTCTCACCTCAGCCTCCCAAAGGGCTAGGATTACAGGCATGACCCACCACACCTGGCCACCTTTCATCCTTTGTCATCAGCTTATTTTTAAGACTGCGGTACTCTAGAGTTTGTGAAAAGTACTGCACTGAATGGAAAGTGTAGAACGTGACCTTTCCTGTGGGTGATCCAGCTGGGTGTTTTACTTAAGGATATTTCATCATAGACTTTTTTTTCTTTTCTTCTCTTAATCCATTCTCTCTCTCTTCTCCCTCTTCTCCTCCCCCTCCTCCCCTTCACCCCTCACCCCTTTTTCCCTTTGGCTACTAAGATTCCTGATGGGAGGTTTTTTGGTTTTTTTTTTGTTTTTGTTTTTGTTTTTGTTTGGAGTCTGAGTTTCACTCTGTCACCCTGGTTGTAGTGCAGTGGCAGGTTCCTGGCCACCGCAGCCTCAACCTGCTGGGCTCAGGAGATCCTTAGCCTTCCAAGTAGCTGGAACTACAGGCACGCCACCACATCCGGCTACTTTCTTGATTTATGATAGAGCTGAGGGCTCACCAAGTTGCCCAGGCTGGTCTCGAACCCCTGGGCTCAGGCAATCCTCTCACCTCACCTCGGCTTCCCAAGGAGATTATTTAAATATGTTTTCTGGAGAATGAAAATCTAACTTAAGTGTTTTGGTAACCTAAGGAACTCAATAAAGGAAGAGTGCTGAGTATATTCTCATAGATATTTTAATATCTTTACGTATGCATGTGGTTCTTCTGTTTGACGTATGATACCTAGTTTGCCTTAATAAAAGTCTGTCACCACTTTTTCAACTTTTAAATCACAGGATAATCCTCCAATTGTTCAAAAAATGAGAAGGAAGAAATCACTGAGCAAACGAATTAAGGGACTTGGAAACTGAAACAATTCTTGAACAAATTTTCAGCTAGTCCTCCTTAGTTTAGCCTTCTTGTCCTTTACCCCATGTTCAGGATTTGCTTTGTGACTTTCATAATTTTATGGCAAAAAACTAATTGGTTCTAAATTGCCCTTTTGGGAATTTATGATTCAGATTCTTAGCTATATTAGTCATTTTCACCATCCAATGTTTTCCAGCTTTCACTACTGTGATTCATTGTCTTTTTTCCTTTCTTTTAACTTTCGTGGGTGAATGCTTTTAAAAGTCATATTGTTGCTGGTTTGATTGAGGCTCATTAGACAACAAAATAAATGTGTGAATTCAAACAACCATCCTTACCTTAATTTCTACTCACCTTCTACTTTTTGAAAATATATTGAGGAAGATTAAACTAACACCATTATGATGTCTGACACAGAGTTAATGCTAATAAACATTTGCTACATTAACTAATACACGAAGAATGAAGGAATAAAGAAAAATTGACTATCTTTCTAATGATATTGACTAACAAATTAGTAAATGGGATAGTAAATAAAAGTATTTTTGAGCATATGTTGGAATATTAACTACTTCCAATTGAAAGTCAAAATTTGAAGGAACACATATTTATGAGAAGTGAAACAGATGGCTGTGGATAAGTTAAATGGGATAAGTTAAAAATAGGACTTTAAAATTTTCATTGGCAAAGAAATTAGATCTTGTACCTTGAAATAATGTAGTTAGCAAAACATTCTTATGTGATCAAAACAATTTTGAACTGAAAAATTAGAGAATTATCAAGCAAAACACAAACTAGATTTTATAAAAAAAGGTGATACGCCAGATAAAGAATTATTGTGGGTAGAATGCATTAAAAATACATGTAGAGATATTTATATAGAAACTATGAAAGTAAAAATTTTGCAAGTAAACTAAGAACCTGACATTTTAACAAAAATAAATTTTTTTCTCATGATTATGGCTGAAAAATCAATTAAATGGCACTTATAAATGGAATATGGCTGTTGCTTTTAAGAAACAATTTTAGTCAAAGGAGAGGCAAACAGATGCAAAGTAATCCTCAAGCCACAAGGACAATGTTACTCACCAAACAACACACTTTTATTCCAACTCTTGCAACCAGGCATGGATACATGCCTGGCTCTGTCTTAATCCATTCTCTCTCCCTTCCCTTTCCCTTCCCCTCCTCCTCCCCTCCCCCCTTTTTCTCTTTGGCTACTAAGATTCCTGATGGGAGTTGTTTTTTTTTTTTTTTTTGAGTCAGAGTCTCACTCTGTCACCCAGGTTGTAGTGTAGTGGTATGCTCTCCGCCACCACAGCCTCAACCTGCTGGGCTCAGGCTATCCTTCTGCCTTAGCCTTCCAAGTAGCTGGAACTACAGGTGCACCACCATGACCACCACTATGGGCAGAAGAGATGCATTTCTAGGGCACAGCATGGAAGAGATACATATGATTTTCTCAGAGGCATAAAGCCAATTGTGACTTTCCAGGTAATAGAGTTTCTGTCAGTGTGAATCTTTGAAAACTAAGTGGGTTTCCAGAAGACTCTTACCACTACCAAGCCCAGATAAATATATATCTTGAGCAACATGGTGCTGCTTTTAAACAATTTAGATATCGTGGTTAATTTATTTCTATAGCATAACCACTTAAGATAAATACATGAGTCAACTTTGTGATGATTATTAGGATGATAGTAAAACCACCTAACTAAATTTAGAAATCAAGGAACACATACATATGAAATGAGAAGTCTTATCCATGCTTTGCCAGGAAATTTTCTCAAATTATCACAGAAATAATTTATCATTTTTAGTATTTCTCTTGCTGAGGTCAAAAGTTTGAAGATCCAGTCTGGCTTATTAGTGAAATATTACTATATCACTATATTATTGGAACTATTAATATATTATTGGCACAATAATATATTAATATTTTTATAATTAAAAATTTATAAATAGGAAATTAATATGAAACATCAGGCATGTGAACTTTAGGATATATGTTTAGCACTTCACAGAAAAAATAGGAATCCCACCATGGATTAAAATAATAAAAATAAATCATCTGAAGATAGATAATTGTTTGTAAAAACCATTTACAAATATAAAATATCAAAAGATATAAGACATACCATACTAAGAGAAAAAAAGCAGCAGCTTAAGTTTATATTAACTATGTTGATTGCAGTTTTGTTAGTTCAGATCTTAAAAGGAGAAGCAAGAATCATACAAGCCAATAAAGAATACTGGTCTAAACTTCTCAGGATATTGACGATGAGAATATAATTAGATGTAAACTAAAGATACCTGCTACAGAATATGTTTTTGGTACAACTGAGCAATGTTTATAGAAAACAGTTTTAATTTGCTGCATCAAAGAAGATGCTCTTGAAATTGAAAAAGAAAACCTTGTCTTGATGAGAAAAATAAACAAGTAAGGATATATGAAGAGGTTACCTATAAAGTTTGATTTCATCATAAATGCCATGCTCGTGTAAATTAACTGATGGAATAATGTAAGAAGCATATTTTTTCTCTCTAAACCATGAAAAATGTGGATAGAACACAAAATGAAGATGGCCCAATGTAATAGTTATTCAAATCCATTTCCATGAAAATTACAAACTAAGTATGCATAATGAACATGGCCAGAAAAAATTTTAAGAAAATGGCTATTAAAACTTGTTGAATTAATTTTATTTCATTGTTTGGATTTTATTTTTGAATTTTAGGAAAAATTTTAAATAGTCTCATAGATATGTGTGCATATATTTGGAGGAAGAGAAGTACAATTTTTAAAAATTGAAAAGTGGGTAAAATCAAGTGGATCTAGCTTCTTAGACAAATACTACTGAGAAGGTAATGAATAAATATCTACTGCTTTATTTTTCTACAGTTGACCCCTTCAACAGATTATCATAATTGTGAAGATTCTCAGCATGATTATTGAATTTGATAATTACACAACTCAAAAATCAAACTAATCCTTAATCTTTTCTGCAAATAAATTTGGAATGACTGAACTAAAATTGAGCAAGGACAAATTAAAGATTTTTTAGATAATACAGAACTCAAACTATAAAATAGAAGCACAGTGAGCATAGGAAGGGAATATTTAATCTATTCTACATGATCCAGACCACATCTGAGAAAGATGTCATTTACCGTAAACTATTTGTTAATGCCTACTATGTGCCAGGAACTTTGTCTACTGAGGATCCGTCAAATGAAAATAAAAAAATCTTAAGCGTTCGGGAGGAGAAAACCTATATAAAACTTCAAATTTTAGTAGCTATAGTTTAGAAGAGAGATTAAACGATTCTGTTTAGTTCTAAGAGATAAGAACTAGTGGGCAAATGCAAACAAAGTATTCATGAAAAGTATTCAATTCTTTTAGTGAATTGAAACTGCTTGTCGACAGAGTGGATACATGAAGTGATTTGGGCTCCACTATCTCCTGATCAAAGAGCCTAGATTTTTATATGGTGTGGATGTTGAATTGGTGTGGAAGATGCAGCTTGAAATTGTAACAAGACGATCTTTATTGTTCCTTCCAAGATTCTATAGTTAAATTATTCTTAACAGGCATATACTGAAATATATAGCATGAATGTTATCCTTGCTTTACAAAAACTGGTTCAAGTCTAGCAGAAAATTAAGGCCTCAGAGTAATGGTGGATATAGCAAACTTAAGAAACTCAGATTTCAATGATTAAAAACAGTAAAGGAATTCTGAGAAATAAAGCAAGTAGTTGCATAAGGGTATTAAAACTGGCATCCCATTATACAACACTGAGATGTCATTGTCATGTTTTGTTTTTGTTGCAAGATATGCATTTAAAGAAAAATACATTCATTAGACTAGGCTCAAAATGCCAGGTTTTCAATTCATATATTTTCTCAAAAAATAAAAAAATAAAAAATAAAAAAAAACTATGTCTAAATGGGAGTCTGTAGGGACATGAATAAGTTGCTAGTGTTAGTTAACAAAGAATTCTGCCATAGGGAGGTAGTTAAATGTATGATTTTGATTCCCTGCCGGATGGAAAAGCTGATAGTCATTAGTATTAAAAACCCATCAACTCCCAGCATGTTTCTGAGACTGTGGTTGGAAATGCTAAGTGGTACTGACACACAAATATTTTCAGGTTTATTTGCACAAAGAGTGTAGTCAGTACTAGACAGTTTTAGACTTGCTAAACAGAAAAAATAAATAAATAATAAACAAAATCGTTGAGTTTGCAGAGGTATAGTCCTATTTTAAAGTCACAGTTAGTTAAAGAATTGACACCAACTCCCACACAAACAATACAGAATGGACATGAAGTATGTTAGCTGTTTACTCTTTTAAAAGTTTAGTCAATTGATTCCATAGAGATTTGGGCTTAAAAGGTTAAAAGAAGCTTGCTACTTTAATTCTTATCTTCCAGAGTCACCAGTATAAGATTAGGTTGCAAAAAAGCATCACTGAAAAAGAAAGCACAGAAAATCTCAGAAATAATTCCACTTTAAGTAGACAAGTTTATATTTGAAACAAAATCTAATGGGATAATCTAATTCACTCTACAGTTTATATTATTTTTAAATTCATATATTTAGTTGTAACATTTTTGCAAAACATGTCAAAAGTCATTTAATTAATTTAATCCTAGAACTTTAAAAGGCTTATTTTTAGATCAATATTTTACTTAGATCAATATTTTGAAATTCAACTTAATATATTGATACCTTATCTCTATATTTCCGTCCTAGTTTTACAGGCCCCCAAACTTTCTTTACTTTTCTTTGTTATCCCTCAATCATGAAAAGAAGAGGGTAACTTAATGAAGCACATTTTTGAAACTGCTAACTAACAATGCCAATAAATACCATTTATTATCCAAAAACGCAGAATAACTTAACTTCCTTACATTTGTTCATTTACTTGGAGACAAGAATAGCGAGTACTTGCCAAGTAATTTAATAAGTCTTTAAAGTTTAAAATTGAAGATTTATGACTGTACTCAAGTTTCAACCCATAAATACTACTTATTTTGACAATCACGAACTTTACAAATAAAAGCAATAAAGCAAAGCTCTAAATAGCTCAGCAGCAAATTCATCAGCTTAGCTTCTCATTTCCTTTTTCTTCTAAACTAAGCCAGGAGCAACACTGTTCACTGCTACCATACTCTAACAAAAAGAGAATAAAGAAAAAGTTAGAGAAGCTCAAACTCTCTCTCTTTTGTTGTCTAGGGGGATGTTTTTTTCCCGTGCATAAAAATAATCTGGGGATTCTATTAACATTTAGATTCTTATTTAGTAAGTCTGAAATGGGGCCTGGGATTTGCATTTCTAATTAAACCCTATGTTTTGCTAGTATTCCTGGGTCCAGGTCACACTTTTAATAACAAGAGTGTGCAATCTCAATTTCTTTACTCTTCTGATGTCTTTCTAACATCACTTTTTGTGTTCTCATTGACCTTTACAATTGGCCAGTTTTTTTACATTGGACAGATTTACTTACTTTTGTGTAACAAAAAAATCAACTCTAATTTTTTTGAAGTCCTAATAACAGTATTGATAGGGTGGAGAATATGATAGAAGATGATGATTATTGTAGGTAAAATCTGTAAGTGGATGGAGCGCAAAGTTTGGAGGAATTTCTAGAGTACGGTGTAGAAGTGAAGGACACTAAAGAATTTCTGGTTTTTTCCTCTTTTGGTATCAGATACTTATAAATAGCACTGGATTACATTTGTTGGACATCTTCTCTATCCCAGGTTCTAGGTTAACAATTTTAAGAATATTTACTTTTTACTATTTTCATTAACATAAAAATGTATGATCCTTATTTTATATATAAAAAAGATCATTAATCTTTCTTAAAAAGATGAAGATACAATAGTATGTAAAAAGTTAAATAAAAACTTTTCAACTCAATTTTTGAGGTCAGCATTATCTTAATAGCAAACTGGGTTAAAAAATGCAAAACAAAACAAAAAAGTATAGGTCAACGTTTCTCATAAATCTAGATGCAAAAATAATCAACAAAATATTAGGAAATCAAATTCAGTAGTGTGTAGAAAAAAATAATACACTGCAATTGACCAAAATTGATTATAGATATGCAAGGCTGATTTAATATGTGAAAATCAATGAAGATAATCCAATCTAGCAACAGAATAAAGAAGAAAATTACATAATCATATCAATTGATGAAGAAAATGTCTTTGACAAAAACCAACACCTTTAATAATAAAAATTAGTAGCAAATCAGGAATAAAGGAAAACTTTCTCAACTTGATAAAGAAATCTACAAACAATATCTACATCTGACATCACACTCTGTGGTGAAAGACTGAATGCTTTCTCAATAATATTGTGAAAACTGTAAGGATGACCACTATCCCTGATCTTATTCATTATAGTACTGAAAGTTCTAGGCTATACTATAAGCCAAGGAAAGAAAATAAGATTATACAGACTGGAAAGAAAGAAATACAACTATTTCTACTTGCAGATGACATGACTTTCTGCAAAGAAAATTTAAAAGAATAACCAGAACTAGTAAGTGATTTCAATGAGGTTGCTGGAAACAAGATCAACGTAAAGTAAGTTGTGTTTCTATATGCACCAATAAGAAATAAGTCAAATGTACATTAACAATTAAATACCATTTGTATGTGTTCCAAAGCATATGAAGTCCTTAAGTATAAATCTAATAAAACATGTATACAATCTGTATGCTAAATTTATAAAAGTTGATTATAAGAAATAAAAGGAGACCTGAATAAATGAAAAGATATATTGTGTTTATGGATTGAAGATCTCAACATAAAAAAGAGGCAAAATCTTCCTGAACTGACATATAAATTTAATGCAATTCCTATCAAATTTTCAGCAAAGTTTTTGTATGGCTATTTTATTCTAAAACTTATATGGAAAAGTAAAGCTAAAGCATGCTCAAAGCAGTTTTGAAACAGAAAAATAAATTAGGAGCAATCATTATTCCCAGTGTTAAGTCTTACTATATAGTTAGAGTGTTTATAGTATGTATTAGGTATGTAGTATATAGTAGTTGCAATATAGGGTAAAATAGATAAATGTAATAATTTCAAAGGGAAAGTTGCATAGATCAGTGTAACTAAAATGAGAGACCAGAGTAGTTCTACACAAATATACTTAATTGATTTTTGACAAAGGCACAAAAGCTGTTTGATAGAGGAAAAATAATATTTTTAACAAATTGTGAAGAAGATAATTATATATTAAAAGTCATTTAAATAAAATCCTCACGAGCTCACCTCTTAATAAGAACTTAACTCAAAATATATAACTGGTTTACATTTAAATAATAAGCACACAAAATTTTAGAAAAAACAGAAAATCTTAAGAACTAGGATTGAGTGAAGTATTCTTAGACTTGACACCCAAACATATCAATAAGGGGAAAATTTACAAATTTTTTTTGCTAAAGATCAAGTTAAGAGGGTGAAAAGAAAAATTAAAGACTGGGAAAAATATATGTAAGTAACAAATTTATCAAAGGACTTTCATCTATAACATATACAGAACTGTTTAGGCAATATTGATAAACAATAATCCAATTAGAAAGTTGGCAGAAGACACAAACATTTTACTGAAGAAGACATATGGCCATCAAATAAGCACATGAAAAAGTTGCTCAACATAATCAACTATTAGAGAGATACAGTTATAACCACAATGAGATATAGCATACACCTATCCTAATGACTAATTTTTTTATGTTGTGATAGTGCAAAATGCTGATGCAGAAAAATTGACTAATTCATACATTGAGATGAGATTGTAAGATAGTCCAACTACTCTGGGAAATAGTGTGGCAGTTTCTTTTCAAACTAAAAATGGAGTCGGGCTCGGGGCTCAGCCTGTAATCCTGCGCTTTGGGAGGTTGAGGTGAGTGGACTGCCTAAGCCCGTGGGTTCGAGACCCGCCTGGGCAACTTGGCGAGACCTCATCTCTACAATAAGTTAAAAAATTAGCCGGGCATGGTAGCGCGCGCCTATGGTTCCAGCTACTTGGAAGTTTGAGCGGAAGGATCGCCGGAGCCCAGCAGGTCGAGGCTGCGGTGGCCAGGAGCGGCCACTGCACTCCAGTCTGGGTGACAGAGTGAGACTCCAACTCAAAAAAAAAAAAAAAAAAGAAAGAAAGAAAGAAAGAAAAATAACCCTAAAAATGGATTTGCCATATGATCCAGTAATTGCACTCCTGGGCATTTATTCCAGATAATGAAAAACTATAGTCATGCAGAAATTTGAACACAAATCTTCATAGAAGTTTCATATACAACAGGCCCAAACTGGAAACTCTCAAACTTCCTTCAATTGGTGAATGATTAAACACTCTATGGTATATCTATGCCATGGAATACTACTCAGCAATAAAAAGGAACATGCAAAAACTTTGGTTAGCATTAAAATAATTATGCTGAGTGGAAAAATCCAATCTTAACAAGTTACATACTTTATGATTCCATTTATATAACAGTCTTAAAACAATTAAATAATAGAGATAGATTAAAAGTAGCAGTTAGAAGGGATTAAGGATGGAACAAAAGGGAGTGGATGTGGCTACAAAGCAGTAACATAACTTTGGGGCACTGTGGCTCATGCCAGTAACCCCAGCACTTTGGGAGGTGGAGGTGAGAGGATTGCCTGAGTCCAGGGGTTTAAGACCAGTCTTGGCAACATGGAGAGACCTTGTCTCTACAATAAATTAAAAAATTAGCTGGGCATGGTGGTACATGCCTGTGGTTCCAGCTACTCGGGAGGCTTGAGGGTGGAAGGATTGCCTGAACCCAGTAGGTCAAGACTGCAGTGGTTGTGAGCCTGTGACTGCACTCCAGCATAGGCGAAAGACTGAGACTCTGACTCAAAAAACTAAAAACAAAAAAACAAAAACAAAAAAGGCAGTGGGAGGTCAAAAAAAGGAGTACCACAAGGATGCTCTGTGGTCCAGTTCCATTCTGCATCTTGATTGTAGTAGTAGTTATATGAAATTTCATAAAAATTCACATGCACACAAACACACATATGAATGTGTGTATACTGGTGAAATATTACTTAACTTTGAATTGTATCAATGCCATTTGAGGGGTTTTGATATTGTACTATGATTAAACAAGACTTCATTGTAAAATTTTGGAGGAGGAGCTAGGGCAGTGATTCAAGCCTGTAATTCCAGCACTTTGGAAGGCCAAAGCAAGAGAATTACTTGAGTCCAGGAGTCTGAGATCAGCCTAGGCAATATAATGAGACCTTGTTTCTGCAAAAAAAAAAAAAAAAAAAAAAATCAAAATTTAGCTGGGCATAGTGGTGTGCACTTGTAGTCCAAGCTATTCAGCAGGTTGAGACAGAAGGATTGCCTGAGCCCAGGAGGTCAAGGCTCCAGTGAGTCGTGATTGTGACCATGACACTGCACCCTAGCCTGTGCAAAAGAGTGAGACGCTGACTCAAAACAAAATGATCCAGCAAAATCCCTCCGGGGAAAATAACTGAAGGAGCATAGCTCATTGTACAAAAAAGACAACTGCACATGCATGTTTATAGTTGCACTCTTTACAATGGCAAAAACATGGAATTAACCCCACTGCCCATTAAAAGTGAACTGGATAAAGAAGATGTGGTATACACATGATGGAATACTGTGCAGCCATAAAGAAGAACAAAATCATGGACTTTGCAGCAAACTGGATGGAATTGGAGACCATCATACTTAGTGATCTATCACAGAAACTAAAAACTGAATACTGCACATGGTCTCACTAATAAGGGGGCCCTAAACACCAGTCATAGCACAAGGGAGGGAGCTGTAGTCACCAGGCTCTGCCAGGGAAGGGAGGGATGGGGGCATGTAATGACACAAAGGGTACCTGGTACTAAACCAAGGGAAGTGAGGACCAGTTAGAGGCCCAAACTTCACCTGCATGACACTTACTTGTGTAGTTAACCCTTACTTGTACCTTGCATCTCTATAATAAAATAAAAAATATATCTATAAGTGGAGGAGACTGGATAACCATGTCTCTGCAGCTTCCTGTGAGTCTATAATTATTTAAGAACAAAATTTCGCATCGTTCATTTAAGATCCTACACAGCTTGAAAATGTGCTGCTGACTGTCTAGCCACTCTAAAGCTACACCTTAAATGAACTCTACACTCTAAAGCTACACCCTGCTTCATACTCCACCCTCCTTACTTCTAGCAAGCAAAGTCCTGGGGTGGGAGTGAGGAGAAAATGCCTGACTAAAAATGTTAATATAGGGAATAAGGTTTCAATATCTTCAGTTATATCCTGATGTACTACTATATGGGAAGCCTTATTTTATGTGAAAAGTTGGATCTACACCCTAAGTAAAACTCCATATTTTTTTTCTGACTCACATTTTCTGTACTCATTAAGTATAAATTGTGTTGAAATGGAATTCTAGGGGACACTGCCAACATACCTGTTCACATAACTTCTTTCTAATGGGCTATGCTATATATACCTTCCAAAGCACTTATAGACCAGCACTATTTTTCTAACCCTGATTTTTAAGCCACTGATATTGTAAAGACATTTATCTGGCTTAGTTTCAGCTATTTTCCACTTGAAAATGTTAAAGTTGGTTCTTTCTCACAAGTGAATTTTCTCCAAGTTACTACTTCTTGTGTGTGTGTATTTTCCTTCTTCTTTCTGTTTCAGGCATATACAGTCACATCAGCTTAACTCAGGGACTGTTGAGATTTCATGGGGATTTGGGGAGTAGGAGGCTTCTTGGCATGGAGATCATTATTACTTTTTGATCCGCCTCCGGTAAGCATTTTGACAATTCCTCCCACACCTTCTACTAAAAGTTTTCTCCTCAGGCTAATTGACTGTTAATGGAAGATAAGTAAGGCGTTTAAACATCCGCATCTTCTCAGTATACATGATTTATGTCACCCTCTTAAAAAAACAGGATTTAAGCAGCAGTTGCCTGGTTTTTTTTTCTTTGTCACATCAGAAAGTAGGATTTTAGGGTGTATTTAGAAACAGATTCCTTTAGGAACTCAAGTAGATAAAACATATAGGGATAGGAGTGCCAGATTGAACATATAGGGATAAGAGTTCCAGATTGTGCAAATATGTACTTTAATTTTATTTTTAAAATATAATATTTTATTTGGAAACAAAATCTTGACAACATAAATCTTTTTTTTTTTTCTGTGAAAATTTACTCATGCATTAAGAGTTTGGTAGATTAGGAATATAGAAAGCATAAAATCCATTCTTTGAACTAACTTTTGCCTCTTCAACACAATTTTAAGGTCACAAATTATACCCTTTAGATGTCCTGAGTAAATAAATACCGAAGTAAAGATAAGTTTTATCTAATCAGAGTTCTTCCAGACTTGCTATGGAAAAAGCCAGTCATTGTTTTTAAATGAAGTAGAATCTCTGGAGTAGAATGTGTTTGTCCGTATTGTTTGACACAGTTCTGTCCAATGGTGATTGTAACAAAATGGACCAAGTAGTGAATGAATGGTTCCTAGAAGGAAATGCATTCTGTGTGCATAGTTATCTGAGACAGTTGTTTGAAAACAAACATTTCATGAAATATAAATAATTCAGTTAATGTCAGGGAGCATCCATTATCCTGTAAACTCTCTCAAAGCTTTTCCTTCTATTGAATTACACCACTGTTATTGTTTAAACATAATGGTCCTTTACAATGAACTTTAACATGCCCTTGCTAATTTCTCAAAATACAGATTAAAGTTTTCATTATCCCAGAATTAACTTTCTCAAGCACAGATCTGTGTATTTAATAATGTCTCGGCATCAATTTCTAGGCTGTGGATTGCATCTGTAGTTTGGATTGCTCAAAATTATTAAGCAACATGTGAACTGTTATTGAAACCAGAGCAATTGCACCTATTCCAGAAATAGCAATTTTACTTGAGGATCATGTAAACTTTTAAAATAAAATACTGATTTATTATAGAATAGCATAACATGTCACATACATTTTAAATCAAATATGAAACATCAAAAAGATATTATGGTTACAAAACCAATCTTCTTTGAATTTTGAGTTCAAACTCCCTATTGTAGCATATAAATCTTTTCATAACTGGACACCATCTGATACCATATCCTGTAACCCCTTGCCCCTTACATTCTTATGAGATATCTATCATGAACTACTAGCAGCACTTCTCAAACTGGCCATGCTTTCATACATCTCTAACTTCTCTCATGCTGTCCTCTCTAACTTCTCTCATGCTGTCCTTTCTGCCTAGAATATCATTGCTCAACTCTTCTGAAGTGTAAACTGCTATACAACTTTAAGGTTTACAGATTAATCCGAACTACAAAATTTATTTTTTCCTCCTCTATATCTATTTTTGTACATAAATCTATTTTAGTATATTTTGTGTTGTATCTGTATTTTTTATATATTTCTTTTTACTGATTATGAATGTCTTGAAGTAAAATATATCTTATTCATTTTGTCCCTCCAGTATTATGTAATATGGCTACAAATCAAATGCTTCAACAATCCTGCCTTCATAGAGTGAGTCCAGATCTCTTTCCCTTGAGTGTGATCTGTTTTTGTTATTCTCTTTTATCAAATGGAATATAGTGAAAATGACAGGTGAAAATTTCAAGGTTCAGTTATAATTAATACAAACATTAGTACCTGGAAGTGTGTCACCATACGGCCATGACAAAAAATGTGAAATCTGGGAGCCACTTTGCAATTAGACAATGAATAAAAACTGGTAGATCTTTGAAAAAGTATCGGCAGAGGTCTTAAGAACCTTAAATAAGCTTTATTTAAAGACTGATGACAATTTAGAAGACTATGCATGAGGGCAGAAAATAAAACTATCAAAATCTTACAGGAATCAGGAAGTAAGGGACCTTGTGATGCTGTAGCAACAACAAAAAAAAATGGTAACAACAATGAATGCAAAAAGTTGGAAGGTAGAAATTGTACCCAGGAAATTGAAATATACAGCTATGGAGTTTTCTAGACCAAATAGTGAAAATGCCATCTGGTTTCTTTTTGATGCTAATATTAAAATGTGAGAAGAGAGAGATAAATTAAAGTAAGTAGTCTTAAACACAAATGAGTAAGGACTTGATTGCTTTAAACATCTCAACCTTTATAGATGGCAAGCACTTCCAGGAAAGCATGCTCTTTAGTTGAAGACAAGGTTGGGACTGCAAAATATTTGCTTAGACCATATAAAGATCTAAGATGATGCCTCAGAGTACCACTTAGTAACACACATACACAAAGCCTTCTAAAGATTTTCTAAAGATTTTAAGGGTGTGTCTCACAATTCTTCTAAATCAAATAATAGAGTTACTAAGAAGTTTGAAGAAATTGCTTCTTAACAAAAGTCTAAAGAAGAAAAGAGCATATATCAAAAATATGTGTTGATGTGACATTTGGCACATCAAAGTTAACAGAAAACCTAAACGGTTTTAAAATAATTGTATTGATTGAAATACCACCAGCTTGAACTGAAAGGGACTATCTAAATAACAGTATTTTTCCAATATAATGTTGACCCTCAAAGTTCTTGCTTGCTTTGGATAAGCTGCCTAGCATTTTGTAAAGACAGCCCAACAATGGTATGAAGTCCACGATTTGAAAAACAAAGCTTACCAATAGCAGGTGAGGAACGGAAGCCTCTGGGCAACAGCTATGTGACTGTCTAGTTCCGATAATTCCCAGAGTGACTAAGCTCCAGCTAATATCTTGATTTCATGAGAGAACCAAACCGAAAACACCCATTAAGTTGCTGCTGTATTTCTGACTCTCAGAAATAGTGATTAAAAAATTACTTATTGCTTTATGCCATTAAGTTTGGGTTCACTCACTACACAGAAAGAGATAACAAATACAATTCTTCTCAACATTTACTATATTGTTTGGTATATAGTTATCATTTGCTAAATATTTTTGGTAGAGAAAAGATGAAGAGATTCTCAACAAAAGCCCATGTTTGCAGATTTATGGAGTAATATGGATGTGCCCAGTCTGGTGCCTCTCCAGAACTGCTGTACTCCATGTGATGACTCAGGAATCGAGGTAATTTTTCTTGTGACTTGCCCCTATATTAAGGTCTTGAGGTTCTTTTATTCCATCTGCATGAGTGGGTAAGAATAAATGAAATGAGAGTTGTGGGGGGAGGATTTAGGGACAGGTCCTAGTATGGAATAAATCATTTTTACTCCTATTACACTGGCAGGAAATTCAAAGTGAATTAGAAGATTTCAACTGCATAACTACATGCATGGGAATTGGGAAATCTAGTGTGCCCGGGAAGAATAGCACATAAGACACTGGTAAACATGAGCAGTATCTGTTAAGGATTCCCACTAGAAAGTTTAGAAGAGACAGAGATAAAGAAGAAATCTGCAATTAGTAAATTAGTAAATTTTTACATTAAAACATTTCTTCTCTGTCATAGGTTATATTTGCGAATATAAGTATTTGTAGGACTCCTTATAACCCAATTAACATGTTATAGACTAGCTTTAAGATAGAATATCATGCATTTAATTTGACTGCACATCTTGAAACAGTTGAGTTTTCTGGTCCAATTGTTTTATTTACCATTCATTTCTTACCGTGTCCTGATACTATTCACTAACTTAAATATAAGATTGACTATTTGCTTCTTATTTGAGTTTCTCTGACTGCAGTCCTTCGTTGCATACCAGAACATTTATATCCAATTAAATTCTCTTTCTGTTTTCTGTATATTTTCAAAGTCTTTAAAAAATAAAATACTGAGGCCAGCTCTAGCATTTATAATTTTGTGTTTTAAATATCAGTCTCAGGAGCATTGTACACATTTGCTCATTTTTTTATAAGCTTGATTGCTTTATTATCTGGATCTTTATCAGGGTCACAGTTGTGGGTTTTGTGTGTGTGCATGTTGTGTGTGGTTTTTACAAACCTATTTCATGTTTGAAATGTTCTTTTAGGTCACCCAAGTGACTCCTGATTATGTGATTCTGGCCAGTGGAATTGTGAAAATGTGTCGATGATGCTGAAACAAGGAAAATCATCACTTCTATTTCTAGAGCCCTGTGAATGTCCTTCTCCTGACATTCTCCATGACTGTTACAACTCCATGGTTTGCACTTGAGCTGTTTTCACTGTGTAGTGAGGTCTGGATTCCCTTAAGTCTAATAAAGTCCAATTAAGGACTGCTAGTTCCTGAGCTGCATACCCCAAGGACACATGTTAATGATGAGTTTAAAATGGTGTCCTATTACAGGCATATAGAGTGCCAGCCACCTTAGCACTTCATTTTTAAAATGAGTGATAATTGGTAAGACTTTAGCATTCCTATTTAAAGATAAGGAAGTACAAATTGAAGGAACTTTAGGGACTTCATCAAGGTTACCCAGACAAGCCACACTTAGAACTTCTTAGATTCTGAGCAAATTAAATAATTGAATAGCAGAGCTAGGACCGATCTTAGCAGTGCCCACTTTTTTTGTAGTTAGACAAATATATATTTAAATTTTAGAACAAGTATGCTTCATGTTTTGCCTTCATTTTTAAAGATTTGTTCAGATTTGTATGGAATTAATGTCACTCAGAATATTGGCAAATATTACTTTTATACAACGGAAGAGTGCATCAAAATTTGGGCCTGGTGCTATGATTTGTAGAAAGATGCTTTTCATGAATCTTTCAAATTGCAAAGCTTTCCTGGAGAAAGGGTGAACCTTTGTGGTCATCATCATCCCCATCTTGAAAATGAAATTTGTAGATTGTGCATCTGACACCTCATGTCCTTTCCCCAGTTCTACTTCTAAGAGGCTCATCTTAATTTGTGCAATAACATGTGAATGAGCCCCAAATTATAACAGCTAACCTCTTCTATGCCCTAGGATATTAGATTAATACAATTCTTGTTTATACATAGAAAGAAAATACCCTGATGATTTTTTTTTCTTCTATGGTCTGAAGCTAGATATCATTTATATAAGCACCACAAATTCCCATAAAAAATCCAAATATTATGGGAAGATTTTCATAGATGCAAAACACCACCCAGGAATAGAAAGAGGCCTTAAATGTATCTAGCGGAACTACACATATTTGTATGTAGTTTTTATTTAAAAGATTATCTTTTGAACAAGATAATCTTCTTTAAAAAAACCCCAAAATATATTTAAACAAAAAGCATCATAAAGAATATTGTTGTTTTTATGTGGAAAAATTGGAAGGAGTATATGTGTGATGATAATATGGTAATTGGAAGAGGAACTCTCCAAAGAAACAAACCAAGGGATAGTGCAGAAACATTATCATAATTAGAAATAAAACAGTACACAAGAGATTATAAGCAGATATAACTCCCAAATGCATTCATGCGTGTACACAAACACACATACAGAGAGAGAGAGAGAGAGAGAGAGAGAGAGAGAAAGAGAAAGAGAGAGAGAGAGAATAATAAAGCTTGGTCAAGAATCATCAACAGAAAAATATTCACTGACAATCATCTAAGTATATTATGCGTTCACAAATTTTAGTTTTTATCTAAGGGTAGCGGCTATGTCTTTTCTGCATCATATAAATCCCACAAAGTCAAATTTAACTGTGTTCAGTAAGTAAATTTGACAGTGATGCATTTCCTGATAAATTTTCTCTGATAGACCAAGCTCTGTCAAGTTCTTTGAAGTTTCAGAACAGTTATGGTGCCCTCAGAATCACACCCCTGCTTGACTTCCACATCTATAAACAAATTAAACATTTAAAGGATAAATTATATATAATATACAATTTTGGTGACATCTTAAGGTGATTGGGAACTCTTAATTATTTCTGTGATAATTCAACTTTTCCATTTGGTGCTTTTCAGATAGAAATTTACAGTAGATTCATTTTTGAAAAGATAGAAATTAAAGAAATTTTTTGGTACATTTTCATATATCTTACCCACATCAAAATTTCATCTAACCTTGGAATAAATATAAAGTCTGTTAAAGTTTTGCATTGTTGCTTGAGTCTTTTGAGGCAATATTTCTTAGCACAGTAATATTTTTAAAGATGTTACTTTTGCTGTTTGTTTACTTTATAAAAGATAGATATTTGCTTAAAAAGAAAATATGAATTAGTCATTTTAAGGTTTCATTCTGGAAATTACATTGTGAGATAATAATACTTTAAATTATAAAGTTCTATTTTTATAACTTATATTCTCACATGTTTATGTTTTTTTAAAAAATCTGGTACTGGAAGAAAAAGTATTCTCTGCTAGACAAAATGTCTATGACTCTTTCTTCCTGTTTAGAAGGTTTAAAACTTTCCAATATTTGTAGACTAAATGAATTCATAAAGATCAGTGTTTAGAGTGCATCAATACTATATAGGTCAGTATTTCATGTAAAAATTAAGAAAAATAACTGCATTTAGAATGACTCTAAGGTAGCATGAATACTGCCTGAGTCTTTGAAAAGTATGCAATCCTGAGAAAGAAGATGTGCTTAAAGGACTATATAGAATATTTAATAATTTTAAAAAGTGGGAATGGGGGGGATGTTCTTTTTACTGATTCTACTTTGCTTCACCAATTTTAGTTTTTGTTTTTATGCTGTGCAATGTTTATCACCGCAGTCAGTAAACAGGATTTATGTATTTAAATCTTTCTGCTACTATTCAACAAAATTGTGAATTGCTTCAGGAAGTAGGATGAATATGATTTTATCTTGGTGAATGTTTTTGCACTAATGTCTAGTCAGGGAAAAATATGTTTATCAATACCTACTGCAATGATCATAATTAAATTCACACCAGAGAGAAGCAAATTTGTTTATCCTAAAATTTATTTCCTCATGTCAGATTCCTCTGCATCTTTTCCAGTTTGGTCCTGGATGGCTACGCTACAGTGAGGTCAGTTTCAATAGCTGGCATGAGGTAAAGAGAGTTTGAATATTTAGTAATTATGAAAATTCCCACAAGTTCATTCTTCACTTACTCCACCTCTTTGTCTTGGGTTTTTGTTTGCTGACTAAACTCTTTGCATGACATTTTTTCCAACTGACAATGTTGGAAGAGGATCATTCCTTGCTCTCTCTTATTCTCTTGAGTGTGAGTCACAATGTAACAGAACTAGTAATCCATTACCTTGTATTAAACAATAAAAAAAATCTCTGTTAAGTCTCTGTCCTTCTGTGCCCCCTCACTCTCTTCCTCACCAAAGATATATTACAGCAACTGGAAGGAACAGTTTGTCTCCTTGAAAGCAGAGGACAAACAAGGATACTAGCTTCCATATCCCTATCTATTGGCTTAGAACTCAATAGGTATGAAGAAACAAGGATGATAAAAAGCAATAAACACATGTGTACCCTCTTATATGAAATAACATTTTACCAAATAATGAAGTGTCTTTTTCCTGAAGTCAATTTGTTTTCATACCCATTATCTCATTTACAGTTACAACAGTCATTAGGAAAAAAAAGATATAATATTATTTGTACCTCTTGCTCACAGGAAGGAACAAAGGCATCAGCTGATAAGGAACTCACTCAAGATTATGCACCATGATAGTAACAAAAGAGCAGTCCAAACCTCCGCACTCCAACATGTTTGTCTGGACACTAGCCATTTCACCGCCTAGTAAACATTTTTTTCACAACCTAGAAAGATGAACAATGTCTTCAGTGAGCAGGTAATTTAGGGAGTTAATAAAGGTCTAAAGAGGCTAAACTGCCATCATGGCACAAAATAGAATATCTAAGTTAACCTTTTGTTAGCATATTTCTGAAATCAGAGAGATGGTTCATAAACTAGAGCAACTGAGCATACAAAGAAACAACTTTGATTCATCTCACTGCAGATGTAAATGTAATCTATTCATGTCCTATCTGTATTTTCTCTCTGGTTACAAGTTGAGGTTTAAAATTGTATGACAGCTAAATATTAAATATATCAAGAATACATAAGATGCATATATTTGACTATCAAATCCATGCACATGAAATGACTGTTATCTGAGTGATGAAATTAATGTAGATATGTTTCTTCTGATAAAAACATAAGGATATATTTAGAACCATTTAAGATAAAACTATATACATAGAGGCAAACTTGGATATCTAGTCCAAACATTTCACTTTATAGATGAGAAAAAAGAGGTCCAAAATGTGGAGTGAGTTTCCCAGCACTACATAACATTTATTTAGCCATCAATCATAAAAATAATTTGTACTAAAGATTAGTTGTCTTGATCTGTGTTTTAAAGGTAAGTTTGAATATAAAATAACAATATTTTAAATCCATAGACTTCTGAGAAGACTTGATAACAGTGATGTGATCATTTCCCACTCAATAGTATTTTTGGGAGGACATTTCTAAGGTAGCATGAATACTGCCCAAGTCTTTGAAAAGCAAGCAATCCTGAGAAATAAGATATGTTTAAAGGACTAAACAGAATATTTTAAAATTTTAAAAACATTTTAGGAAATGCTGTTCTTTGAAAGTAGCAGGAGGCTGGGTTTGGTGGTTCAGCCTGTAATCCCAGCATTTTGGGAGGCCAAGGTGAGTGGATTGCCTGGGTCCGTGGGTTCAAGACCATCCCAGGCAACTTGGCAAGACCTCGTCTCTACAATAAATCAAAAAAATTAGCTAGGCGTGGTAGCACATGCCCGTAGTTTCCGCTACTTGGAAGGCTGAGACAGAAGGATCGCCAGAGCCCAGCAGGTTGACGCTGGGGTGACCATGAGTGTGCCACGGTACTCCAGCCTGGGCGATAGAGTGAGACTCCAATTTAAAAAAAAAAAAAAAAAGAGCCAGGATCAGTGGCTCAGCCTGTAATCTCGTTCTTTGGGAGGCTAGGTGAGTGGATTTCCTGAGCTCGCGGGTTCGAGACCTGCCTGGGCAACTTGGTGAGACCTCATCTCTACAATAAATCAAAAAATTAACCAAATTAGCCAGGTGTGGAAGCGCGCCTGTAGTTCCAGCTACTAGCAAGGCTGAGGCGGAAGGATCGCCAGAGCCCAGCAGGTCGAGGCTGCGGTGGCTGGGAACTTGCCACTGCACTCCAGTCTGGGAAACAGAGAGAGACTTCAACTCAAAAAAAAAAAAAAAAAAAAAATAAACAAAGAAAGAAAAAAAAAATGAAATTAGCAGGAAAGCAAAGGTTTTTAAAATAACCCTTTATTTTTAAGAATTTATGCATGTGTGTTTGTTTGTGTTTTTTTTTTTTTTTGTTTTTATTAT